>JBAMHV010000015.1:16406806-16427603 GCA_037177535.1 Pseudomugil gertrudae | reverse complement strand
CACAACAGCCTCCATAATCAAATATGAACAGCTGTTGTCTAGTTCAATATAAAAGGCTTTTTTTTCTAATTTTCCCCCCACGGTCAAGCAAGTGGGAAAGCCCATGTGAAAATAAAACACACGTTTTTTTAGAGGAAAAATTGAGTCCGTTCTGACAAAGTTATATGGGGAATAAATCCCACTCGGCGGTTTTGCTCAACCATGGGAAATAACTCGCTTATTCAAAGGTTTTGCGTGCCCCTCATGATGCCCTTACGTCGTTTAATAGCACTTTCTGCATAATTTAACTGACATAAGGAGATTTGCAGTCAGCAAACTTGCATCTATACGTCTTTTTCCAGGGTCAAGGGGCAGCAGAATTCATGATGTTTATATACACGCACACCAAAAAAAGCAAAAAATAAATAAAAGCGTAAGTCGTTAAGAAGTATTACACTAAAGGCAAAACAGGCAAATATTACACTATCACACTGACTGTCAATCTTTTTGGTAGTTAAAAATTGTATAGCAGCTTACTTGCTCATTTATTTATTTATTTATTTATTTATTTATCCCCGTGACATTATTATGTTCAAGTTCAACATAACAACACATTCCTCACTGATCTCACTCTTCTTGTGACACCTGCAGCTTCAGGTTTTATCTGTGGCTTTTCTTAGAGGAGTGAAGCTTTGTTTATCTCCCTAACTCATTATTTATTTATTTATTTATTTGATCAAAGTAGGACAGCCTCTGTTACTCTTTCTCTTTTTGTTTTTGCCGGAGTTTGTCTGTTTGTTTGTCTTTTAGCAACATAACTCAAAAAGTAATTCAGGATATGTTGGGAGTGTCATTAGGAACAAATGATTAACTTTTGGTGGAGATCCCAAAAAGATCCTGGATTATGGATCACATTGAAATGTTCAGTATGGTGCTGCTTGGCGGAGGTCTGCGCTCTCAGAGTGTTTTTCCAGTTTGTGTTGTGGTCATTTCCCTTTTCCAGCTTAAAATACATTTTTAGAGTTGAAGCGCCCCCTCCTGTTTTAAATTAAAATAGATTTTTGCTACTTTGACAATGATCACAATGTAATATACATATGTGTGTGATTTTTCTCATTTTATTTAGTTTTTTTTCATTGCTCTGCGTGTTAAAGCTGATCCTAACCCATTTATTTCACCATGGGGACCTTGATTTATACATACATTAATATATATCAGAATACACCCAATTTATCTGACGGTTCAAGGAACACTTTTATCAGCACAAAATGTTCAATACACAGTCTTTAAATAATTAAAATGTCCACTTTTTACTTGAGAGATTTAAAATTTTCACAGACATTTAAATCATCTATGTCTGCAACATTTTTGAGCCATTTATTTCCTCTGATTGTTAATACAGTTGTGTTATATGTTATTCTGACAATAAATAACAGGAGTGATTCTCTCTCTCTCTCTCTCTCTCTCTCTCTCTCTCTCTCTCTCTCTCTCTCTCTCTCTCTCTCTCTCTCTCTCTCTCTCAGTGTGTGTGTGTGTGTGTACTATCCATTTACAGCTTTAAGCAGGGTTCACCCGCCTGCATGACAAGGATGTGCTTGTGTGTTAGAAAGATCACAAAAAACAATCTCTTCACCTGCAGATGTTGAAGACATTGACTCTAGACTCCATACCGCACCCAATTCGAATGTTATCACTCCATTGAATGGACGTTATCAGTGGTTATCAGCCCATTGGTATGAGGCCAATGTCATTATTATTTCTGAGGGGTAGATAGCCTCATGGCGTATGCAGAAATCCTGTATCCTGAAGGTTTGGCTAAGTTTGATTTGTTCCAGATGATCAATATGGACAAATGATGTTTCTTCCTGAGACAGTGGAAGTTGAAGTTCAATTTCTATGAGAAAGGGACAACAAATCCTTTTCTCTGTACATTTACCCTGAAAACTCCTCCTGCAGTCTGCTTCAGAAAAGCTTTAACTAATTTAACTTTGTTTGTACAGCACTTCATGGGAATGTCACAATAGTTTAGCAGTTTTTCAGTTATTTCTTGTTCAGCAGAAAATGATACATGCCTCTTCCTGGCATGTAAATAAGTTTCTCTATATAACATATAAAATATTACCACAGGGGGACAGTGTTGGACAAGCTATTATATGAGACAGACTCCACCTTCACAGAATGGGGAAAATTCCTACTAAATATCAAAATTTCATTGACAGGATAATCGATTATAAAAAAATCTTCATTTTGTTAATGTGCCCTGTTCAGCCCTCGTATGCGGTGGTTTTTGTGTAACTTGTCTATGCAGTGCTGGGTCGTCTGTGTGTGTTTGTGTTTAAACATCTGAGCATGAGCAGCACTTGTTTCATTCATTCCCTCATCAATTCATTCACTTGTGCTTCATGCCAAAGTTATGGGAGGATAAATGTGAGTTATAATGTGGAAGAGGCATGATATATGTTACTATCACTGTGTGCTCTAGAAAGAGTGTGACAAATGCATGAGGCCAAAATGAAAAGTAAAACTTCCTTTTAACAGGAAAGCCTGTTACAGCTGAGACAGCCATCGTGGAGAGAAGAGGAAAGACGGATCAACATCCACTACAACTTTTATCCAGGAAGACCTGAAAAAAGGAGAATTTTCTTTCTTTCTTTCTTTCTTGCTTTCTTGCTTTCTTTCTTTCTTTCTTTCTTTCTTGCTTTCTTTCTTTCTTTGTTTTTTGCTTTCTTTCTTTCTTGCTTTCTTTCTTGCTTTCTTGCTTTCTTTCTTTCTTGCTTTCTTGCTTTCTTTCTTTCTTTCTTTCTTTCTTGCTTTCTTGCTTTCTTTCTTTCTTTCTTTCTTTGTTTTTTGCTTTCTTTCTTTCTTTCTTTCTTTCTTTCTTTCTTTGTTTTTTGCTTTCTTTCTTTCTTGCTTTCTTGCTTCCTTGTCAGGTGTTTTCAGGCCACAATTCCAAGTGTTGCATGTGTTTGTGTCAAAGACTGACACCAGTCAACAGTGTCACAGAGCGATAATCTTGCTTTTGCTTCCATCTTGTGGCAGAAACGTTTGATGTATGATGATAAAATGAACATTAGTCAGAAACTATCTCCCAATATTTGCTTAGTATTATATTTGTACTCATTGAATTAGTAATTTACCTTAATAACTTTGTAGATAAATTAACTTAAATTGTGATTTTTAAGAGCAGAACAATAATTGTGTGGATATCAAAGCCAACATGCTGTGAGGTCATTTTGGAATGATAAGTGTGCAGAAGGCAGCCTAAATGTTGCTGCTTTAAATTTTTTTCTTTGTTTTTTGTTGCCTCCATGTTGATGTTATTATTATTATTATTATTATTATTATTATTATTATTAATATGTAAGATTAACAAATTAACAATAATAAATCCAAGCAGAATATGGCAGAAAATATAATTGATAATGGTGTGTTTTGTTGTCTTTTTGTTTTTGGAGGGAGGTGAGAGCTTGAACAAAAACTCCACCATGCACTTTCTCTGATGGCTGTCATATTTCAACTGTGAAGAAAACATTCTCTGTACTATTTAGTTATGATAAGATTGACCCCAAATGGTTGCGATCGTCCATTCTAATATGCAGGTCACAGCTAAGTTTTTTAAAGTCTTCAGATTCAGTTTAACGTGACCAATGTTTTGCATTGGCAAGCTCAGGGGCAGAAGTTCTCCTTGATATTTGTTTTCATGTGTGTTATCTTACTTCATGTGTGCCAAGAAGTCGGCAGGATGTGGAGTATTGATAATTATCGGATAATGAATATTATTGGATAGAATTTTACAGCTTATTTAGGCCTATCTGCAACCAGCTTGGCTTTAATGCAGAGGGCTATGTAGCATATATTGAAGGAGGTGGTGGAAAAATATTGAAGACAGCACTTTAATAACAGCGGGGGCTTATAATCGTGTCTTTTATAAATAATCTTCCGGACCATTAGGAAGTGTAGGCTATTTATCAACTTGCAGCAGTTGATTCAGTTGTTTCATTTAAAAGTGCAGGGTACATTCAGGACCAGATTCTTTTTTTATATCTTTTATATGAAGAATAATACTAAAAATATTTCTATTATGATTTGTAGAGTAAGATAAAGATTTTAGCTTTCTCTTTACTTGTAGGCATAAATGCTTCCTTCCTATTTCCTTATTATTATTATTACTTCCTATTCCTAATTATATTACAGCTAAATGTGAGACACATCATCACCAATGATATGACGATTATATATGAATTGCAACGTCTTATTTGTAGACAAATCTTTGACCTGAACATTTTTTCTTGTGTTATGGCGCACTTTGGGCTTTTTGGCGCACATCTCTCATGGGCCAGTATTCTCAAACTTTAGTTTGTGTGTGATTGCTCATTTTGCGAAGACAAGATAGTGAACCTTTTTGTACAGCTTATCACATTTTGTGATCTTTAGAGACAATTAATGTTCATTTTTATGTCGTCTAAACAGATCTTTCAATGTTATGATCTTCACTAACCATGTACCACAGTGGATAAGATCAATACCAAAGACTGTCTTTTTTGTACACCGTCTGTTTGTTTTAGATGGGCCTAAAGTCTAAGTAAAGAAATAAAATTAATCTTGGCTCTAATGAATTCCAATATTAGGCTAAGTATGTTTATAGTAACAAATGAACCACGCGTTTATTTTAATGTAAAAAAAACATTTTATTTCTTGCAACTCGTCGCCAAATGAAACGGTGCCTTTATAATCTAAATCTTTTTATAAGTAAAACTTTTACACATACAAAAATTGAACATCTGACTAGAACATTAACACAAACGTTGAAAAAACAAAACAACAAAATATAAAAAAGAAAAGTTATTAAGTAAATTCAGTGTGGCACAACACAATTAGGAATACGGTTATGGAATGTGTTAAATAGATCTAAATGGCTTAACATCGTTATGTTATAGGCCTCCTCTGGCTCTTTTCTGATCCCCATCAGGAAATAAAATGTGTCCTTTAACGCACGAACGCATGGTGAAGTCTGTATTTCTTTCATTGACCAAATTCAATATTCCTTTTAACTCATTTATTTACATCTTACATATACCGCTCTAGTCCTGAAGCAAAGTTGGCTTGTCTCACGTAGCCGTTGTTGTAGTTCATGGAGCCCGACAGGCCCAGGAGCTGCTCCGTGTGCTCGGCGCAGGAGCTGGGGCGCATGGTCGGCAGAGACAGTCGGTTCCCCGGGCAATACACTTGCGAGTTCCCCGAGGAAAACCCGGGCTGGCTCATGGAGGGCAGGTTTGGAGGAGAGACCGAGGAAGAGTATGGATATCCAGCGGTCAGGTTAGACGATAGATTCCCGCTGTTTCTGCTCAGCATGTTCACAGACGGGTTGACAGTCTGGGTCTGGAAACATGCAGACGGGTCAGTGCCAGTTACCGAGCAACTGGAGGTCAATGTGCCCGGGTCACCACCACCCAGCAGCGTTTGAGGATTGAGCTCTCCAACAGGACCGCTTTGCTGACTGATGATGTTATCGATGCTGAACATGCGCGGTTGTCCTTGGCCGACCCCGGTGGGGTTCTGGTAATGATGCAACACAGCGGGATGCGGGGATGTGGCTGCAAGCTGAGAACCATAACCTGACCCTAACCCCGCGTAAAGCGTGTTGGGGTACGATGGCCTGCCCATTGGCGTTGGGGTAAAGGCGCTGGAGCTCTGCATGTAGCCTGGATAGGTGCTTACATCTGTGCGCTTAAATCTTTTCCTTCTCCTCAAAAAGCTTCCGTTATCAAACATATCCTCTGCAGCGGGGTCTAACGTCCAGTAGTTGCCTTTACCTGGTCTGCCGGGCTCCCTTGGTATCTTCACAAAACAGTCGTTGAGAGTCAGGTTATGGCGGATTGAGTTTTGCCACTTCTTGGAATTCTCCCTATAGAAAGGGAAACGCTCCATGATGAACTTATAAATACCTCCCAACGTGAGCTTCCTCTCCGGGGAGTTGGCAATGGCCATCGCAATGAGAGCGATGTAGCTGTAGGGAGGTTTTCCTCTCTGGACAGGCCTCTTCCTGCGGCGGCTGCCTGTGGGCAGGTGTTCCTCAGTCTGGCCCAGAGTGGCTCCATCCTCCGTGCTGGGACTGTTTCCCCGGGGCTCTGATTTAATCAGAATATTCTCCTTGGACCGGGCCTGCAGCATCAGTGGCGGCGGAGGCAGTGGTGAGTCCAGGCTTAAATTTGGAGACATGACGACAGGACTTGCCTCAGCAGGCGAGTGTTCTGCGGTCATGTTGCACATGCCAGGGAAGTAAGAGTAATTTGCCAGATTCATAAAAGAAACAATGTAGCAATCTTGTTTGCGTCGAAACTTTTAGCCGGAGAAATTGCGTATTATTATTATAATACCTTGGACTATCTCCTGACTGTAGCTAAAAATAGCACTGCTCTGCTCTGCTGTGTGGGGTGTGTGTGTGTCAGTCCAGGTGAGAGAAACGCGTTGACAGTTTTATAAGAAGGGCAGGAGTGACGCCACTGGGCAGACAGTGACGATTGAGGCAGGAGGACCCGCAACCCACCCACCCAAAAAGACACTGTAGCTGTTTCTTTTCAGGGGGGTGGAAACGATTTTTTCCATCACTCTAATTATAATGATAGTGTTGCGTTTATTTACCTGGACACAATACACTTTAGTTTCTATTCTAAAAGTCCTTGCACAAGAGAAAACAACCCCTGGTTTGTGATCTGGTTGATTCACTGGCACTTCACTTGTTTTTTAAAGCGATTTGAAGCTGGTGATCCCTCCTCTGTGTCTGGATCTCTGTTGTTCTCTGGCCTTTCTTTGACAGCAGTCTGTATACCCAGGGCAGAAACAACACTCGCAGAGTTGTGCCTTCCATTTCACACCCAACAGCCAATCCACCAATTGAAAAATAATAACAATCCACTAAAAACAAGCAATTGAGCTATCAAAGCGTTTGGGGCTGAAAAGTAAATATCCCTTCATTTCATTTCCATTTTTAGAGAGTGATAATCCAACAGTGCCCTTGGCAAAGAGGAGACATGTTATCTTATGGATTTTGAAGTAAAAACATTATTGTGCACACAGCTGTTATGTAGACAATACATTTAAAGCACCAGAAAGTGATAGTGCTTTTATGATTATTTAGGGCTACAGTTAAACACCACTGGTTTTCACATGACGATGTAATGAGTGACTGAGGCTATCTCTTAATACATGGACATGTAATCATTTTATGACATGTAGGTCACATTTAAAATGGAAAGTAAATTGAAAGCACAATAAAAGCAGGTGTGCACACAAATCACACAAATGTTTTCTACATTACTTTTTAAATGTTTTGTTTCCACCATCTTGATCAGCAATGCTTGTGTTGTTTTATTCTCTGATGTATGTCGCTTTGGATAAAAGCGTCTGCTAAATGCCTGTAGAATAGAATATGGACTCATACTTATATAGCGCTTTTCCAGTCTTACTGACCGCTCAAAGCACTTTACACTATAGTCACATTCACCCATTCACACACACACACTCACACCCCGATAGGCACATCAGGGGGCTAGTTGGGGTTCAGTGTCTTGCCCAAGGACACTTCAGCATGTAGTCAGGAGAGCCTGGAATTGAACTCCCAACCTTCCAGTTGAAAGACAACTGCTCTTCCACCTGAGCTACAGCTGCCCTAGATTAGAATAGTAATGCACCAAATAATTGACTGTTTGGTGTAGGCCACCCCCTCTACAACAATTCTATAGCCTATACATATTTTACATATTTTATACATACATACATATTTTAATAATTACAATGTACTCGTTAGCTATACAAGGAAAAGTTATTAATGCTAATTTCACCATCATCTGCTCTTTGCCAGCACATAGAAGCTGACAGTACCCCCGCCCACAGATGCCTGGAACCCCTCCCAAACCAGCCACTCAGACATCACTAAGCCCCACTAGCTACTCACAGCCGGTAGCTAACAGCTTCAGACAAGCGTGGGAGCAGGGATGTATCCAAGCAGGATCTGCCCTCAGAGCTGCCAGGTCAGGCAGGACAAACAGGGGCTCAGGCCAGGAAACGAGGCCCTCTGCCTCAGGGCCTGCGGCCTCTTGCTAATCCCTTCCCAAACCCCCCCACCACCCTGTCAGAGTTTCCCAACACCTCTCCGCACCTATCTGGTACGTATTCACGTGAATGAACCAGACACTGTACAGTGCATAGACTCGTAAACTAACTCACACATATTTCAGTGTGATAAAAACAAGCTCAAGGTTAGCTGGCTGAGTATCCTGTAGATTTGTAGCACAGTTGCTTCTTCAGATAACTAATATATAATTGTAACTTCAGTAGATGGTGATTTGTGTGTGTGTTTACATTTTAATCACTAATTTTGTTTTTCAAATCTCTGCCAAAACCCCTAAATAATCACATATGTTATGAAATACTGTTTGAAAATGTTATAATGTATATGCTTATTAATATTTTAATGTCAGCAACATATTTTTTAAAGGCGGGCCAGGTAAATCTTTGTCAAAGTGTTACATCATCTCTTCTTTTAGAAACACTCTGTGAGGATATGATAACTGAAAGGACCAACTAGCCTTCTGCTCTTTCAGAAATTAAAAATAGTTTCATTCTTGCTTGATACGGGATTTTGCCTATTCAGCAGTTTGGGGCTTACTTTGAAATAATTTGGGCTTCATGCATTATGGTGCAAGGTCCAGACTGTGAGTTGTTTAGAGTACTCTAAGCAACCAACCTGTATTATCTGCCATTGTTAATAGTGCAGAGTGAAGTTTGGCATCATCTCACTGAAATAAAAACATTCTTTTCTGAAAAGCTGTTTGCAAGTCATGCTCCATAACTGATCCTGCCCTACATGAATGAAGCCTTCATTAAAGTTTCCAATGAATGTGCACCGTTGTGCTTGTGACCCACTGGGATACGAAGGGTTTATCTTATATTTTGGATACAGTGACAAACTGTTCACTGGGAATGGCATTTGTCTTCCAAAACCTATGGAATGATTCTCATTACACATTTTTTTTTCTGAAGGTCCAATGGGGGTTTCAGCTAAATTTCTAAACTCTTATGTGTCAAGATTTTTCTAAATTCTCTCAGCCTTTTAGTAAATTGTGCTGCCATATTATCATTGATTATGCAAAGCATCGTGCAACCTCTTAAAGTGACCAGTCTCCTATATCTTAACTTGTGTGAACTTCTTTTTTTTTTGGAATTCTGTCATTCTCCACCACCCAAGTTTGTGGAAATTTCTAGATAAAGATAAAATAGTTATGGCCAACCAACATGTCATTGTAATTGATAATCACAGAAACAAGCCTGTACCTTGAGAAACATGACATCTAAGTCTAAAAGAACATAATAGAAACAGCAAAGATACTGTGTAGGACACACAAGCTCCCAGCTAGTGGTGAAGAACCCAAGCATTTAGAAGAATGACCAATCACCTACCCCACCAGGATAGAGGGATAACTAATGTTCTAGGTTGTTTCTTTTTTGTGTGCTTGATTTTTAAATATTACGTTTGATTGTCACATGAAATAGTTTCAGTTCAGCAATAAAACAACAACAAGAGAAAAGCTTAAACTTTTCCTGGACTTTAAGAGGTTTTATTGTTTGCTGTAAAGCAGCAGAATATATGAATTATCAACGGCCGGTCCTTGAGTGTCAGCATATATGTTTTTCTTTTTCATATTTCCCCAAAACATAGCTATATATTGTTCTTAGATAAAAAAAAATGTTAAGACAAAAGTGCAAAAATGCACAAAAATAAATTAACAAAAAATTACAGATGTATGTCATTTCATCTAAACACATCAAATGAGATAGAAAAGAGTCCAAAACAGTCACAAATGCTTCCAAATTATTTCCTTCTACATTCAGACTAAATTTTCATCTGTGATGTCAGCAGCTCTGCTGGTTCTCTTTCCTTTTTGATGAAATCCTGAGAGGTAAAGAGGGTGAGAGGAACAGGCGAAGTTGCTGAGTAAACACTTGGAATCCATTCATTCGCAATGTGGCTCCAGGGGATGGGCAGGAGTGGGGGCATGAGAAAAAGAGGGAGAATGAAAGGGAGAGACACAGAAAGAGAGGGAGACACATGAGAGAGCGCACAACCTTTTTCTTGCTCAAGCTCATCAAGTACGGGCCAGGGCTCCTGAAAACGCAGGGATTACCAGGGTACTGGGGCTGTGCTGGTCTGGGCCGCCTCTGCTCACTCCTGTCCTACACGCTACACTGCCCTGCTAAAGCACTTTCCACATGGTTCTCACACACACTCACAAAACCATCCAGGCTTGCTTAGAAGCTGCTCATTTTTCCATTTCTCATTTAGAGAATTTCCCTAGGCTCACAGATACATATGAAGACACAAAAAATATTTTCTAACAGCGATTGAACCTGTAAATTTTAGCCTTGTTATAATGTCAACTGGACAAGTAAACCACAGTTTCCATCAGACTTCTTTCACAGTCTGAAATATAACCCTTTGACCCTTCAAGACATGTTACTCACATTCTTCTGGCCCCAAGACAACAGAAAATCCCCTAGCCTTCAACACTGCAACCAGGAAAGCAAGATGCATCCACAAGATTTAACACAATGCAGAGGTCCAATCCTGTTAAGATAATCTCTGTAATTAAACAGTTAGGAAGTGAGCAACAAGGTGGAAGATGGAAAGGTGGGTCTTGACTATGTGGTGGAGCCCACATTGTTTTAAATCTTCTTTATCAATTAAAAAAATGCAGATAGCATTGACTGTTCCTGTGTCTGCTTACACTGCTTTATCAACCAATCAAACTTTATTTATAGAGCACTTTTCATGCATAACACAGTGCTTTACATAATAAAAACAGTTTCAGTTACAATAAAACCCTCACACATCAACTTATTAAATTAAGAACATACACAATGATGAGATCCAATTTAGAATAACTCATAATATTAAACACCTTAAAGCATCATTAGAGAGTCTGATAATTGATCATATCTGTCCGGCTGAGTATTGAGTCCATCTTTAAAGTTTATCATTGACACATATATCTTTTTCATACAAAAAGTTAGCTAAGCCATAAATATACTGGTAACCTTAGTTAATTCTAAAAAAAAAACACTTTTATTTACAATGTTTAACTGGAAAAAGTCAGAAAATATGTGAGACAGGGAAGAAGGGAAGACAAAACAAAAAATTACACTGAAAGTATTTTTTTTATCCAAAGATTACCTTTTTGTAGCCTACGTTTTTTTTCTTAAGTAATATCTATACCATGGAAGCACCACATTTGCACATTTATCAATTGGGAGTTAGTTTGCCTCACTGCCTGATGAAACTAAAATATTTGTATACAGCATTATACTGTATACACAGACACAAACAGAGAGTGAAAACTTGTTTGTTTTCGTTCTGGTCCTGTGGGATACAGAAAATCTTTTTAGCAGTTTTGTAATAAAAGGTCTTCTAAGCCAGTGCTGTAATAAGATGAAACAGAGAGCGCACCTATCCATCCATTTTCCATACCGCTTCATCCAACTCAGGGTAACAGGTTGCTGGAGCCTAATCCAGCAATCAACAAGCGAGAGTAAGGTTACACCTTGGACAGGTTGCACTCCATTACAGGGCAACACAGAAAGATGAACAACAGACACACACACACATTCACACCTAAGGGCAATTGGGAATGACCAATCAACCTAACATTCAATTCAATTCAGTCAAATTCAGCTTTATTTGTATAGCGCCACTTCACGACAATGTCATCTCAGGGTGCTTCAGAGATATCTTTGAGCCAACTCATAATAAATGCCTAGCTAAGGGAAACCAAAAAATGACATCAAATCTTGATTTCAATCTAATCCCCCAGCCTGAGCATGCATGAGGTAACAGTTAGAAGGAAAACTCTCTTAACAGGAAGACAAAACCTCTGGCAGAACCAGGCTTAAGGAGGGCAGCCATTTGCCTCGACTGGCTGAAATGGAGAGGACAGGAAAGGCAAGGTAACATACACTGCCATCTTTATCCAGGAAGACCTGCAGAAAAAGAGGAATGATGTCAATACTTTCATATATTAATACATGGAAGATGAGGAGCAGAGAAAGTAAAAGGAAGTGCTCAGTACATTATGGGATGTCCCCATGATTGCATAACTAATAGATGGCTAGACTATCACTATAACTATAAGATTTATTAAAAAGGAAGGCTTGGTTTGAAAGGTAGAAAGCATGTCTGCTTCCTGTACTGGGAGCTGGTTCCATAAGAAAGGAGCCTGATAGCTGAAGGTTCTCACTCCCATCGTATTCTTAGAGATTCTGGGAACCACAAGCAGACCTGCAGGCTGAGAGCAAAGTGCTCTGTGTGGAACATATGAAACTATAAGATTATTGATATATAATGGAGCTTGGTCATGAAGCACTTTATATGTGAGAAGAAGAATTTTAAACTCTATCCTAAATTTTACAGGAAGCCAATGAAGAGATGCTAAAACTGGAGAAATCTGATCTCTGCTGCTAGTTCTCATCAGAACCCTCGCTGCAGCATTTTGGATCAGCTGGAGACTTTTCAGGGCATATTTAGGACAGCCCATAAATAAGGAATAAAGGTATGGACTAACTTTTCTGCATCACTCTGAGACAGGATGTCCCTAATTTTTACAATATTACACAGGTGGAAGAAAGCGGTTCTAGAAACTTGTTTTGAATGTAACAAATCCTGGTCAAGAATAACTTTAAGGTTCCTCAATGTAGTACTGGAAGCCAAATTAATGTCATCCAGATTAATTACAAAGATAGACAATTTTGTTCTAAGATTTTCAGGGTCAAAGACAATCACCTCAGTGTGTCTGAGTCTTCTTTGTAATTTAATGGACTGATTGTTTCATCAGGCTTTGTGAATAAGTAAATCTGAATATCATCTGCATAGCAATGACAGTTTACACCATGTTGTCTGATTATATTACCTAAAGGAAGCTTAAACAGTGTAAACAGGATTGATCTAAGTACAGAACCCTGAGGAACTCCATGACTTATTCTGGTGTGAGAGAGACTTGCCATTTACATTAAAAAACTGAAATCCATCAGACAAATACGCATGTCTTTGGATGGTGGGAGAAAGCCAGAGTACTCGCAGAGAATCCACATTAATATGGGGAGAACATACAAACTCCACACAGAAAAGCCACTGCCCGAGCTGGGATTCAAACCAGTGATCTTCTTGCTGTGAGGCTGCGGCACAAATCCGTGTTACACTGTTTAGCCCCATAGTACACCCACTTCAGACAAATGTCCCCAAGGAAGATGAAGTAAACAGGATAAATGGATGTATAGATGGATGAAAGAATGTAGTTTCAAAGGGGAAAATATTCAAAGATTCATTGATTGAAATAAAATTATATGTTTAACTTTTATTCATCAGCAGAAATGTTATTGTTTGTTATTCATTTATAACTTTTGTAATTTATAAACTTCCCCAGAGTGAAGAATGAGGAAGATAAACAAGGAACCCATTGCAGTTTTACAACCAAGCCTTTGAAAAAAATGGTCTTCATTGCCAATGAATAAAGAAGAGATGATAATGATAATAAATCATCATAATAATATTAATAATCATCATCATTTTCTCATTTACAAAGTCCAACTTTCCAAACTATTGAAATGTCCATCTGAAAACTGATGTGATGGAATAAGAAGTAGGGCAGCCACCTGAGCATTAAGGAAAGAACAAACAAAGCACTAATACTCAAAAGCCAACACAGAAAGGCTGGATGACACCTAAAAAACTCCCGTCCCACCAGTTAGCCTTTTTTAAAGCTGCTATTTCTTGGAAGGCTATTGAGTCAAGTGCAAACATTGGGAATTATTCAACCAACTGTCCTGCAGAGCAGTGCTGGACTTATGGGTGCATCCATTCCAAAGGGAGGAACAGGTATTATTTTCTAAATGGGGGGGGGGGGGGGAGTGGGGGGCCACATAAATTACACCTGGTAAATCAATTATCTGTTTAAAAATAAATAAGCATATGCAACACATTTACAGGAATCAACATAACTACCAAACGGGACATTTTAAGGAAAGCCAGTCATCAATGAGTGCTGTAAGAACTCCTTGTTGGCTTTACTGTCCAAGCCTCTGTGTATCTGAAGCATTCCTGGTGCACTATGTGGACCAGACTGCCAGACGATGAGTAACAGCTTCCCACAAAGAACAGAGGGCACAGCTGGCTTGTGTTTGTGTGTATGACCATGCAAGCATGTCAGCTGCTCATAATACAATTTATCTCATAATATTCTGAAAGATATTTTCATCTGTCAGAACTGGTGGAGTGGAGTATCAGTGAGGTCACAGTGACATGAGTAAATCCTTCAGTAGACGTCAGAGTTTCGGAGCAGAAAGAAAGGAAAGAAAGGTGGGCTCAAAAAAGAAACAAGGAGTCTCTTTCAGATACTCAGAGGCTTTTTATACTACTGTCTTTCAACATGTCTTTCTCTCCTTCTTTTCTGCCCCTCAACCTGAAACTAAATCATCTATTTTAGTTTAGAAAATATAACAAAAGGAAGTAAAAATACAAACATAATATTTATGTTATTACAGCTTAAATTCAAGAGTTTCTACAGCTCATTTTATCCTGTCCACCTCAAAGCATCCATTGGTCCCAGCATTGCCTGGTGGTGAGAGATGGATAGCCAGCTCCAGGGTTTTATTACTCTGAGAGGGAAGAGAGAGCCATGATAAGACCCGGCCTTTACACAGACTGATAATGTAGGCTACAGCTAAGGATGTCTCTCACACACACAAATACAGGACGCATGCACAAATGTAGCACATCAACCCCAAATAGTCAACCTTTATCACAAAAAAATTCATTAAAGTGAAAGGTCAGAACATAACGACTTCCACAACCTAGATGTTATCCAGCAGATGCACCATATTTATAGAATTACAAATAAGGAAGCCAACATAACACTTATTGTTGGGTTTTATCACATATAATGGAAAAAAAGATGGTGAATATTTTTGTATTAAGGGTTCAGTAAGTTTTAAATGTCCACTAAGTGATTTTATCTTGCTGTCTGCAGTGAAGTATGACAGGAGTTGCAAACCAGTGTTTGCCATCCAGTACCACACCCACTTACTTCCCATTGTCCTTCCAATTGTCAGTGACTAGCTTAGACAGGTGGGATCAGCATCCATTATGTTCTCTAAGACAAGTGCACACAAGTCACTACTAAACTGCTCATAAGAGACTTCACTAAGTAGATAGTCACATACAAGATGTAGACACACACATGCAGGTACACGCATCAAGTTCTGATGGTGCATAGGCTATCAATCCATCCTTCAGTTAAGCCTGTCCAAAAAGTATGTACACAACTAATATCTTGTGGTGATTTCTATCGGCAGGGAGGAAACATGTCTTTTGCCTCATTATACACATAAAAATGAGAGTTAATGCATTATTGTCGTTCTTAGATCTACTTCTGTTCAGTGTGCACAAATGTATATTCATTCTAAACGTAACTTGATACCGTCACACCCATATGGTGTGCAAATTGGCAAGGTTTGCAGATAAAAAGGGAATATCAGATTAATTTGTGGAACATCTCACAACACAATTAGTTTGTTGGCAACAGATTATTCTGTAAAATGATAATTATTTTAAGTCTTTCAGAAATGAAAAAGAATAAAAGGGCTACCTTGTATAAGAACCCTTGTTTATATCCAATATTCCAAAATATTTCAAAATAACAACTCCATAGTATGAATATTTTTGGCTTAAACAGAGTAAGATACATCAATATAATTTACAGTATAGCTATTATAATATTAGCTGACTATAAGGGCAAAGGATGAATAAAACTAAATAGAGCTAAATCAATTGTAAGTTTTTACAAAAATGTCAAGCTATTTAAAAGAATCATGCTAAATTATTAAAAAGAAAAGAAAAATAAAAAAACATATTTCAATATCTTGTAACCTAATGAGAAAAAAATAAAAGCTTATTAAATTTTACAGTAAATTATTAGCTTAATTGTTATCTTCTGTTCTCTTTTTTTAATACAATAGACATATAAATAAGTGCTACTGTAAGCTCTTTAATACATGCATTAAATTGCATGATAATGATAGTATGGTATCGTGTGAAGATAAAATGGGTTATTTTTAATTTGGAGTAATTGATGTTAAATAACAACTCTGCCTTTACACTCCTCAATACACTAGATGGCGGTACGTATTTTAACATTACTCTGAAACGGCAGTAAAAGAAGACATAACGGAACTAAATATCAGTTCTTGTTCCTACCGTTTCACAAAAGTCGGTGTACAGGCGGTCTGCTTCAAAACACTATGGCGTCGAGAAGAGCAACAATTGCGCCAAGTACTTTTAAAAATGCCCAAGTCGACCCAAAAAGGTAATTTATGGTTTGAGTTCTTTGTTTAAAATTTATTTAAAATAATTTGCAATTTTGTGTCATGGTTATTTAAGAAGTGGGATTTTATGGTGTAAACACGATCAAGCTCACTGCACCGTGTACTGATCCGTTTAGTAAGTAGTTAAAGCAATTTAATGTGCCTTCCCTTATATTTACGTGTGTTTGTTTTAGATCATTGTTAATGAAATTGGTTTGGAGTTACTATATGTAGCTGTTATTTTTGTTTTCCTATAAATCTGTAATGCTTTTACTGTTTTTGCTAAAGCACTTTAAATTGTCCTATAAATGAAGGTGCTATACAAAATAACTTGCCTTGCCTTATGTTCCTCCTCAGTTCGAGAAGTGGCAGTAACGCCAATAAAGCCAACAACAGTGGCACTGGAAAGAAAACTGTCAAATGTAAGTGTTTTCACAATTCCTCAACATATAATTAGTTTGAGCGGTCCTGCATTATAAAGACTTTTTTATTGTAAACCAAATCCAATAACTACTATTTCTATTTGACAGTCAAACCCGATCATTTAAGTTATTTTTCCAAACATATTGAATGCTCAGAACACATTTTTGTGTAATCCTTAAAGAAATAAAATGAAATGTTTAAAAAATTAATTTTGACATATGCTGTCTTGTGGGTAATAATATGGAGATTTTAACCCAGTTTCCTAATTAGTTTATTAAAAACAACAAATTTAAACAAACTGATTAATTACAATAAAATTGTACTTATTTTTTAGCAAGTTGTACTGTTGTCAAGTCTCGATATCTACAAACAGCTGAAAAGACGTCTCTTTCGAAGGTATTATTTAATTGATTTTTAACTAGCAGCATGGAACTATTTTATTTTTTATGTCACTGTCACCTATTGCATCCCCTTCTATGTTTACAGAGCAACTCATTGACCAACGACTCAACTTCTCTGCCTCTTCGACCGTGCTCCCCTAAACCCACTGGCACTAAAGCAAAGGTTGGCACTCCTCCAAGACGCTCAGTGATCCCACAGGCATCTGCAACCTGTGAGTACTTCTCATGATGCTCATTTTTAATGTATTAACACGAGTTAATTTCTCATTTTTTATGGTAATGGTAGCATTCTTGACTGCCTGATAAAAGATCAATAAAACCAAAATTAACTGTGCATTCTTATTTTTTGGTTTTAACATTAAAATGTATATACTCGTGTTATCTCCTTGCAGCAATAATGTCTCGCGAACCTGATCCAGCACTTCTCGGGAAAAGTGTTTTGCAGTCCACTTTCTCAGATGGTCACTGTTTTCGGCCAGATTTTGATATTTCAATGATTAAAGGTAAACTACACACAACTCTTTAATCACAGTGTTATTTTCAACATGAAACCAACATATCTTTTTTTTTATCTATTTCTCCTAGATAAAACTGTGACAGAAAATCCTGTTGACCCTGAGAGAAATCCAGAGGATGAGAAGAAGATGGTTGAGATGCAAACATTTTTATTGGCTTACCTCACTGCAAAGGTTTGACAGTTTAATAGCACATCTGATGTTTACTGTTAATATCTTCTATATTCTATTCAGAGTACAATGACTTCAATTCTCCTCTGTGCCTGTTGTGTAAAAGAAAACCTGTGTACTTGTATTTCTTGAATGTTTCAATTTAGATGGAGAGCAACACTGCTAAGTTTAAAGCTGAGGCAGAGGTGAGAATCTTGCAAGAGATGGAAGAAGAGGAGATGCTGCATAATGAGGTTAAAGAAAAGAAGCGTGATTATCTTCTGGCAGAGAAGAAAAAAATGCAGAATGAACTGTTGGATTTGCAGGTCAGCCCATGTTCTCTTTTTTTCTTAACAAGAATGTTAAATTGTGTACAAATTTAAACCACTGTGTATTTTTAATCTGGTATCACTTACAAATTATTTGAAGTCAAATATTTTTTTTTAAGTGAATAATCATTCAGGGCAACCTCTCGTGTGTTCGGGAGTAGACATTTCAGCCAATTCAACACAAGTAAAGACTGTGCAGTGCTGCAAAATCTCAAAAGCTTCATCTCAGACTCAACCACTTAGCATGGAAAATATTAAAGTTGATAACGGTACAATTACAGACTGAGCAAGTATGACTTCTTGAACATTTGCTAAGAATGAATCTCCTTTCTCTCATTAGAACTAGGCAGCACAGCTTATACTTGCAATGGCATCTGAACAAATTGCAAGAATCTATTCTAGAATCAAATACAGAGCCGGTTGTGAGTTTGGCAAGAATCTGGTCATGTTATATAGTACAGTGGGCCTCATTTACCAACAGTTCTTACATACAAATATGTTGTTTAGTCCTACTTACAAACTTTTTATTTTATTTTTTACACATTTTTAATATTGTGGCATTCATCATTTAGTCTTGAGTAAGAACAAATCCTGTGAGTTTTCTTATAAACATTTAAATGCTAAATTCAGCATTTGTTTTGTCTCACCAAAGTGCATACTTTCTTTAAACATAATCAGTTTTGTTAGAATTTTCTTGTGGTCAGGAAGACGTAACATAATTTCCTTACTTTATAGATCCAGTGTTGTTGTGTGTTGTTCATTAAAATACAGGCATAAAAAGTTACACTTGTGAGACTTCGTTTTGTAAAAACTTTCATTTTTATACTTGTTCCACACAGCAGTTCTAAATTTTATTATGTGAATGATGAGAGGTGTAGTTACATCATGTGTTCTTGTACAATAGAGGTTGTATTTTCCCAATTTTTTTTTTTTTTACCCATGTCTGTATGCAGTGTGCGTGTGTATTTATATGTTCTCTTTTGTTTAAGATGACACAAGTGTATAGTTGACAAGCTGCTCATACTATTTTTCCTCAGATTGAAACCCTGACACCTGTGGCAGAGGCTGCAAGGCAGTTCACAAAGGATTATACGCGTTTTGCAGCAGCTGTTAACACCACCCGGCATGATTTACCTGTCAAGAATTTTTATATTGATGGAGATGGAAAAGAATTTTTGGGTACCTATTATGTTTTTAACTCAAGTTAAATCTATGCACCATAACAATATGAAATGTTTGCTTATATTTATACATTGCTGTTAATGAAAGCTTACCTGAGAAGTTTATTATCAGTGTTTTATCAATTTGTCCTCAACAACATAAAATGGTAAATTTAGACATTCGTAGTTGTGCGGATTCTTATTAATTGAATTCTGATAGATTTATGAATATATTTACTTTCATGTTCTCCAAAGATATTGTGCTGACTTTGCAGAAACTGATGATGCCTGTTTAATGAAAAGATTTTCTTTATTTACTTGTTTAGATAAAGCAGAGTCTTGCCTGAAGGAAACTGAGAAATTGTTGCTTGGGTGCACAAAAGGAGACCACAAAGACAACAGTGCATCTTTAGAATGTCTTAGGGACATGAAAATTACTTCTAAGGATATCGGTCAGCAGCTGTCAAGGTAGGTAAACAGAAAAACTCAGAAAATGCAGTTATGATGGCTGTATTGCTAGAGGCTCATGAATTTCCTTCTGGGATGTATAGTGTATTTTCATTCATTTTTTTTTAACCCTTTAAGGAAATCACTGTAATCTGGTGTTTATTGTAACTTTCAGACTTCTGCGCCTATTGACTTGTTATTTTTCCAACTGCTCATCAGTAAACTGCTTTAATTTGTCCAGAACCGTTTCTTTTGCTTGTTTTTTTTCAACTTAATTAAATTAAAAAGAATTACTTCTATAGTTAAGTTACAACTTAGACCATTTTATAACTTTTTCCATCTCCAGCTATTTGAGTGACTATTGTAAACTGTTTCTTTTTTAATTGAATGAATTGAAGACGACTGTATGTGTTTATATTAGCTATATATGTCGTATTTTTGTATGTGTGTGTATAGATAGATATATAGATATATACAATATATTTGACGAAGCCATATCTTAGGGGCCAATCTGCACAAGGATACCAATTGTGTCCACAGCCTACAGACCAAGCAGTTGTTTTTTTTTCTTTTCTTTTTTCAGTGCATTTTCAGAGCTGCAGGAGCTGTCATCATTGGTTTGTCGTCATTCAATCCACGTTCAACAGGATTTAGAGGAAGAGCAGCTTGGCAGTTCAAGAACCTGTGAGCTTTTCTGCCCCAGAAAGTGAAGAATACCACAAAGAATGGGTTATACAGTACATGCACTTAGGATTATTCTTTAGTCCCCTCTAAATCTCTCTGCTCCAGGTTCCCGTGTACATTTTGTGTATTTTCTATATGTACCATATAATTTGCA
Source organism: Pseudomugil gertrudae (assembly GCA_037177535.1). NCBI lineage: Eukaryota > Metazoa > Chordata > Actinopteri > Atheriniformes > Pseudomugilidae > Pseudomugil > Pseudomugil gertrudae. The sequence goes on along the minus strand of JBAMHV010000015.1, from coordinate 16,406,954 downwards.
TACATCTGTATTATGATCAAGTTTAATGATCAATCATCAATGATGAAGTTGTATTGAGGGGATGGTTTTATTGAGTGAAATAAAAGCAATGACATACAAAAGAGAATACTTAATGTTCTGCACTTATATAGAGAATATATATATATAT
>JBAMHV010000015.1:16376535-16395073 GCA_037177535.1 Pseudomugil gertrudae | reverse complement strand
TTCTCTTCTCTTCTCTTCTCTTCTCTTCTCTTCTCTTCTCTTCTCTTCTCTTCTCTTCTCTTCTCTTCTCTTCTCTTGGAAAAAGGAAATCTATGTATTACATTAAAGTGAAGTTCAGCAAAGAAAATGTTGCTTATAATGTTCTTTTTTGAACTCTCAGGATCCAAGAGGATCCAGGATGGTCCAGTGGAAAGGGCTTAAATCTATCTGTTGTGGTAAGCCAAACCTGTGGTGGTTACATTTATGGAGCATTTAATACAGTGCATAAAATTCAGTTCACCACTGGGATTGTTATATAAGTTGTATAGCTATACAGGATATTATGAATTAGTGTGGTGAATCCTCTGAACTTAATTTTCTTGCTCTAGGGATTGTGAACATGAGTTTTCCTCTTTCTGACCAGCCTGTGTTTGGAGAGTGGTTTATCTTTGTAGAGGTGCAAGGTCACACATATAACAAGTCGTTTGAAGTGCTGAAATACGGTAGGTGCCTGTAAATTTAGAACTGTTGATAGTGAGAATAATTTCATTGTATAAAGTTTTGATTTTAACGTGTTTCCACATTATGAGTTCTTTAAATGAACCTGCTATTTAGTAGTTACTACATTTATTTCCTTTCTTGTTTTTTGCCTCTTCTTTCTGTTAAAAATGCCGATACACATTTGTATTGTAAATAAAGTGACTTTCACTCAATTCTGAAGACACATTTTACCTGAATAGATCTACAATTTGAGTTAATTCTGATGGACTTTTATGTGACATTCTATTACTTTGTATATTTCCTACATCACTGACATGGAAGATAATTAGTGATGCTGAGTTTATACATACTTTAATACATGTTTTCTTGCTTGTCTCACAGTGATGCCCAGATTTGAGTTGGTGATTGATCCACCACGTTACATCCGTGATCTCAGCTCCTGTGAGCAGGTCACTGTCACAGCCAGGTAGCTCCATTAAATTTTATGTTGTGATATAATAAAACAGAAAAAAAAACTCAGTTTTGATTTTGACCAGTGATTTTGTTTGTTAGTTCACAAGATAATCCTCTGTGTTTATTGATACCATCACAGTCACTTTATGATTCGTCTTGGGGTTATCTAGAATAAAAGTAAAATCTTTTTCCCTGTTAGGCTCTGATATTTTAATATTTCACAGGTACACTTTTGGGAAACCAGTGTCAGGGAAGTTGACGGTTAATATGACTGTGAATGGTGTTGGCTACTACCGTCATGAGATGGGCCATCCTGTAATTAAAACCATGGAGGTCAGGGTTTTTTTTTATGTGTGTGTATTTTTGCTTTAATACTTTATCCACAGAGATGCTGACAGTCATAATAATGTACATACTAGATGCCAAGCTGACACAAAAACACAGATATTGATAGATATTTTTGCATTAAATTCAGAAGAATTCCTCTGAACGTTTTTTTCATGCTTTGCGAGGAGGTAGAAATATATCAAGTCAAACTCTGCCCGACTTTGTCACTTTTGTTGTCAGATCAAAGGCTCTGCAAATTTCAGTCTGTGCGTCAAGGAGATGATGCCATTAGATGTGGCAGATCATTTCAGGGGGGCAGTTAGCATTTGGGCATCAGTGACCAGCATCGATGGAAGCAGGCAAACCACATTTGATGATTCCACACCTGTGCATAAACAGCTAATTGACATTAAGTATTCAAAGGACACTCGCAAACAGTTCAAGCCTGGTTTGCCTTACAAAGGGAAGGTAAGAAGACCAAAATCACTCCCTTGCAATGTAAAAACATGCAACACTTTAACTTGAAAAACACATGAATGTACTTTTTCATACAAAAGTTAAATACTTTGATAATTAATTTATTTATTATTTATGATTTGATTGTTTGATTGACATTGATTGAACCAGATTTTTACCCTCCATGTTGTAGATTGAGGTTACCTATCCTGATGGGAGTCCAGCTGATGGGGTGAGGGTGCGTGTCAAGGCAGAACTGAGTCCAAAGGACAATGTCTACACTAGTGAACTGATCTCAAAAGATGGCCAGGTCACCTTTGAGATACCCTCCATCCCTACAGCTGCTCAGTATGTCTGGCTTGAGGTCAGTAGATGAGTAGAAGTAGTTTCCTTTTACATTGAGAACTAAATTTACATTTAATAAATTAAAATGTAAATTTTCTTTTGTGTTTTTCTACTTTCAAATAGACCAAGGTGACATCTATTGATAGTATAGCAGTGGGGGACCAATACCTACCAAACTACTTGTCCATTAGTAGTTGGTACTCACCAAGTAGGTGTCACATCCAGATCCAGAGCCCCAGCACTCCTCTCAAGGTTTAGTTGGATCTTTTTTTCATCCAAATTGTTGTTGTTTGTTTTCTTTAGATTATGTGAGAATACATAACTTCTTTAAAAATATCTAATATCAGGGATTTGTATTTTTCTGTGTGCAGGTTGGTCAGGAGGCTGAAGTGGCCCTTAAATCTACTTGCCCCTGTAGTTTCATCATGCACTATGAGGTTGCAGCCAGAGGGAACATCATACTATCAGGGAAACAGCTGGCCAACAATACAACCTCACATAGAAGAAAAAGAGCAACGATTACTTTTGATAAGAACATTGACACCACCCCCCTTCCTCCTCCTGTCTCAGGTAGGATAAGTTGGGGAAATGTGGATTTTTTCTTTCTGAAGTCAATTCCTTTGTCAGATAGTGTCATGCTAGTCAGTCAGTAAGTAACATTTTAGGTATATAGCACCCTTTTAAGATATAGATTAAGTGCTTCACAAGAATCAACAAACATAAAAGCAAGTAAAAAATTTTTGAATGAATATGCTAAAAATGAAATGTTTGAACTGACTTTTAAAAGCAATCAGAATCCACCAATCTCAAGTCCAAAGGAACCAGAGTCTAGAGGCCACTGAACAAAAGGGTCTGTCTACTTTCATTTTCACCTTCTTATGAGACAACATCCGTGGGCCCAGGTCACATGACCTCAGGGACCTCCCAGGGACATATAGGTGCAGGTACCCTCTGATATAATTTAGTGCCTGTCTATAAAGAGACAAGCACTAAAAAGGACCAAGTCCTAAAAAAAAATATTAAATTGCCCTCTGAAATAAACTGGAAGCCACTACAGTTGCGTCAAAATTAGAATTATATGTTAAAAAAAAGCTAATTTTATCAGAAGCCTCGCAGCAGCATTTGAACAACCGGAGAGGCCTTGTTAAGACACATGTATAGTTAATCGCAATAGTGAAATTGTAATAAAACAAAAGCATCCATACATTTTCTGCCACTTATTCCCTGAATGGGGTTATGGGGGGCTGGAGCCAATCTCAGCTGACATTGGGCAAGAGACAGGTCGCCAGCGTCGCCAGTCCATCACAGGGCCAACACACATAGACAAACAACCATGAACACTCACACTTTGGACTGTGGGAGTAAGCCGAAATACCCGGAGAGAACCCACGCTAACACGGGGAGAACATGAAAACTCCACACAGAAAGATTGTTGATTGGACCTCCCCCGAGCCAAGGCTCGAACCAGCAACATTCTTGCTGTGAGGCCACAGTGCTAGCCCACTGTTCCACTGTGCAGCCCTAAAAACAAAAGCATGAATAATTATTTCTAGTTTAGGATGTGACACAACTGAGGTTTACTTGGCAATAAACTTGACAATGATTAAAAACAAAATCCAAACAGAGACTTGACATATGCATCCAAAGTTAGACCAGAATAAAAGGTTATGTTGAGATTCTTAATAAAAAATTGACTGAAAGTGGTCAAAAATTATGTGTGTTGATCCAGAGCAGCAATTATTGGCTGACCCCAATCATCTTTAAGATTGTAGCAATACATGGAAGCTTAGAGATCAGTGTATAACTGCAGAGGAGAGAAGGATCCAAATGACACTACTGTTAAATGAGTAGGTATCAAAGATGAGCAAAAGATTGACAACAGTAAGCACACTGGAAGCAATGCACTGCATGACATTTTTAAACAAATATATTGGTGAAATATTCACAGAGCTCTCAATATACCAATTAGTAACGTAAAACTTAGGTAAAGTTTTTAGTGCAAGAGTGAGCTGGAGTGGAAATAATCAACACAGTGGCTGAGGGAGAAATATTGTTTTTTACACTTCTAACTTTATCAACAAAAAAGGGAAGACAAAATGGACTGGGATGGGAGCAGTAGGTGTAGCAGGAATAATTAATAAGAAGGTTTTAGCTCATTCTCTGGTATCGTTAGAGCACCTGGAAGTCTTTGTAATGACTTACCCTTGTTACTTTCTTTGCTCTCACTCTGCCAGGTGTTGCAGGGTCTTCCTCCCAGGTCGAGATGGACACCTGTGTGTCTTTTCTGCATTTTCCCGTTAGTCACAACATGGCGCCTCTTAGCCGTCTGCTGGTCTACTATGTGAGGGAAAATGGTGAAGGAGTCACAGACAGTTTGCAGATCTCAGTGCAGCCCAAGTTTGAGAACCAGGTTTGTAAATTTAATTGTTATTAATCCTGAAAAGCATTTATTTAGAGATCAGGGTTGTTGCTGTGTTTGAGGTTTATGCCATAACATTTATTTAGCTGTAAATAGTCTTTTTTTCCCTGTTCAAATAACTGTTAAATTTTAGAGGGAGGATGGACTGTATACAATTTAGAGCTCAGCTAAAGTATCCATGTACCAGCCATTATACCATAATGTAATGTCTGTAAACAAACAGCTGTGTTGGACTGAGAGCACTCCCTAGTTCCTGCTTGAATTAGGTGGAGTTGACTCCCTGAAGTATTTACAGCTCTCTGGTATGCCCTTACAACACTGTGTGTGTGTTTGTGTGCATGTGTGTGTCAGAGCTGGGGGCTATGCGGGCAGGATGAGACAGCAACCGTGCAAGCCGCTGGCAGATAAGTAGGGTCATGACAAGAGAGGATAACAGGTTACAGAATGGTGAAAGGAGGGCAGCGGAACTGATTAACTGGGCTAATTTGTGACTGCATGCTGGTGAAAAATATTACTGATGTGTGAAAGTTTATGGCCAACTCTCACCCTCCCTCCCTCCCTCTTTAAAAGACTCTTGTTTCCACTCTTGTTGTGTTGAGTTCCAACTTATGTTCCTACTTAGAACTATCTTACTGTAATTTCTCCATGTACAACTTTGCATTTATCAGGCAATACTACCAACTAGTGCTGAAATTATTTACACAAATATCTGAAAGTGTTCAGTAACGTACACTCCTCAGAAATGTTTTATGCATATCAGATGTGTTTGTTGGGTTACAGGTATCAATTTCTCTGTCATCTAACGAGTCCATGCCAGGGGAGCCTGTGACCCTGGATGTCCAGGCTGAGAGGGGTTCCTGTGTTTGTGTGGCCACAGTGGATAAAAGTCTTTACCTGTTAAAGCCTGACTTTCAGCTCAGTCCTGACAAGGTTTGTCATATTTGTACCCTATTTAATATTAGTTATATGTAATTCATCAAACTATTGTGTAACTTTAGGTATAGAGCCCTTTGAAAACTGATCCAAATCACTTGACTGTTAGAAGTTGTTTCACTAGAAAGATTATATTACTGTGCTTTGACTGTATAGGTGTTCAAAGAGCTGGCAGAATTTGATGTTTCGGATGTCTTCGGCATTCCTAAAGATGATGGACACTTCTGGTGGCCTGGACTGTCATCAAAGAGACGCAGGCGATCTTCTGTATTCCCGTGGCACTGGGATATCACCAAAGATGCACGGTTCGCTTTTACTGTAAGCGCACATCTTTGCTAAACTGCCCATAGTGGTGATACCAACATGAATATATTTAAGCACAAGCATGTGTGTTTATTTCTTTGTATGTTTACATGCAGGAAACTGGGCTCGTGGTGATGACAGATATGGTGAGTTTAAACCACCGGCAGAGTGGAGGCATGTACACAGATGAGGCTGTCCCTGCCTTTCAGCCACACACCTCCACCTTGGTGGCTGCCATGCACTCCCACCCCACAACCAGGTAGATGGCTTTGCCTCTGAGATGTATGTTGGTCAATGACCTGGGAACTGAAAATAAAATATATTATTGATTAGGGCAACTTAAGTTAAAATGAAAACAAAAAAAGACAGAAAATGTGTGTTGTATTATCTATCTGATGCAGCAGTAAGACCCAGACTCATCCAGAGCAGCTTGGCACCTCCTCCTCAAACTGGGCACATTTTGCTACAGGATAGCATCCCATTGCTTAAGCACGAATTGCTGAAGTTCAGCCAGCATGTTTTTATTGATGAATCTGGCATGTAGAGCATGCCCAAGCTGATCCAATAAGTGTTCAGTTAGGTCCGGTCATCCCATCCACTTCTAGAGTCTCGTGGCACCTTTAGAAGATCCTGGCTGTGTGTGTGGAGTGTTTTATCCTGCAGGATGGAGTTGGCTTACAGATTCTGGAGATTTTTTTATTGCCATTTGCTTCAGAATCTCATTCTAATGTGTCTGTCTATCACTTAAGTGCTAAACAGTGATACACACCTGGTAGCACTTGAATCTCAAAACAAGACAGACCAAGAATGAAATGACACGTGGAAATTTATGTAGCTAACAACTGATTAGGTGTAAAAGGCTTATGTGGAGTTTTGGCACATTTTTTGTGTCACTAATGACATGTTAGGCCGTGGTGCTTATTTCACAGAATCACAGTCTTAACAAGATATACCTCATTGTAAACATGGCTAATCAGGCTTTCTAATACAACACCAATTGTGTTTTTACATAATGCTGCATGGAAGGAAATATTTTTGATAATTAAGTACGTTTTTCAAAATTCTTTCCTGCTTCACACACATTAACATAGGTATATATATCTAAATTTTGACATGAGCCCATAGGAAAGCAATTATTACTTCAAAATCACACAATTATATGAATTACTTTGATGTTGTTCTTTCCATTGAATTAAGTCTCTAGAATGTGGGAAAACACGATAAAAGACATTTTTGTATTTTAACTCTGGATTCCAGTGCAGTGAATGTGTCTCTTTCTAGTAATACACATTAAACACATGATGTTACTTATAGTATGTCAGCATAATTTTTTTCAATAACACATTTTCCAACCGTGACAATACTTTCCCTGAAGACTCCTTGTGTTTTGGTTTCAGAGCTGAGAAGCGGAGGCGCACATTTTTCCCAGAGACGTGGGTGTGGCACTGCCTCAATGTCAGGTATGTAAATCTTTTGTATAAGTATTTCTTTTGCATGTGCATCCTGCTAGATATATTCAGATGCGATTTTGTTGCAATTTTAAACACCTGAAGGGGATCAAACTGTTACAAACTTGAAGGGATTAAACCTAAGGCAAGAGATATATTGAAGTACTGATACAGCTATAGAGAAGATGAATTAGATAGGTGCAATATGTAAGAAGAAAGTTGTAAAAAAATAGGATAGTTGGAAAAGAACAGTGAGTAATAGGGGAAGAATGTGAATTTGACATGGGTTTAGTAGAAAAAAGGTGCAAGGCAATGCTGTTCCATCATGTGACAGCATCCAGAATTTCCTCCCTCTGGGTGTGAAGGTGCCTCATTTATTCTTGGAACGAACTAATAATTTCTCAAGAGCTCCCTTGCTTCATTTTAAGCCAACATAAATAAATAGCCCATAGATTTCCATATGCTGGATTTCTTTGGATGGGACTTCAATTCACCCTAATTTCCTGTGAAGTCCAAAGTTCTGATTTTACTTGAAAGCCTTTTAAAATGGAATTTGGGCAACTTCGATCAAAAGGAAGGGTGTAGTGCACATTTGGAAGTTTATTATGGCCTGTGACACATTGCCAAGACCAACATAAAATGTGTGCTGCCAAGAATGACCTCAGAGGAGCAGATTTGGTCAACACCTGAATGCCCTTTACACCTATGCATGTTGAAATGTTTGCTGTAGTGACATCAGTGCAGATGTTCACACAGGTGTTAGCACCATAAATGTAATCTCCCCATATTTCTACATGGTTTCTATTTACTGCATATGTTAAATGTTACCACAAAACATTACTGAAACCTTTGAATTTCATTGTCTCACATAATTTGTGACTTGCATTGTATTTACGTGAATCACTGACAGCTCTGAGACCGGGAAAGCTGTCCTACAGCTGGATGTGCCAGATTCAATCACCACATGGGTTGCAGAAGCCGTTGGCCTGTCTGAAGGGAAGGGACTGGGTTTAGCGGAGAGGGCTGAGCTTCGTACCTTCAAGCCCTTCTTTGTTGACTTCACGCTACCCTACAGCTTGATCAGAGGAGAGCAAACCAAAGTTCCCCTCACTGTCTACAACTACCTGCCTATTTGCACTGAGGTAAGATGACAGACAAGATGAATAAAACATGACAGTTTTTGTGCACTATGACAAATACCTCACTTAGCTGATTTAAGAGGATCATTAGAATTACAGGGGGCTGAGAAGAGGTCTTATTATTGCTGGACATAAAGTAACAAAGTCTATTTACACATGTCCAAGGAGGCCATAAACATCAGTTGATTGTGGATCACATGCATATTATCCACAAATGTAACTTTGTCAAAAAGTTTATTATACTTTATAAGAAATTATTTTTTAACAAGAAGGAGACAGGTTTAGTCTTTGTCTTTGTGAAAGGAATTTAAAATAATGTAAAAAATTTTATTCATCATAAAACTTTTATTCTGTGTCCTTCCCATGTCACAATTGAAATTGAAACTTTTAGACTATGGGATTAAAAACAACAATGTCCCAAACTACAGAATGGCCTTTATGTTCAATAAACAAAAATAGTTTCTGTGTTAAAAAATACATTTCCATCAGAGTAAGGTAGTAGAATGGAAGTGACAGAAGACAGAGTATCTTCCAGGTGCTGGAAAAGCACATTGAGATCCATGATGTAAACTGTTCTGGTTATCTTTTTCTACATTTAGCAGAACTGGGTTCTTGTCAACAATGTGATAAACAAGTTAAGGATTCTTGTGAAATGTCGGTCGGCTCAGGTATGCCCGGGGTCACAGATTTATTGGAATTTTGAAGAAAACATACGTTTGTAATGTCAAGATGGGATATTAGCTTGGAAGTATGAGCACTCACTTTGAAGAGCCCTCCAAGCTTTATCCTGGCCATAAGTGGGTCCATCCTGCACTCCACACAAATGACATCATGATGTTTGCAGATGAGCCTTTTAAATGCCCTGTGCGTGTGCTGCCCCGATGTCATGTTTGGTGAATATGCAAACCAGAATAGCCCTTCCTTTGATGTCCACCCCAGCAACATGTGATTCTTATATTTTCTGCTCAGTTATTTATGACTTGTGGCATGCAGATAAAGAGCAGTTAAAAGATCCCTCTGCATTACTGAGCCTTGTGAAATTTGGACGGTGAGTGGAACTTAATCCTTCAGGGAGCTGGAGAAGTATTAGTCAGGCAGCATGGGAAATTTGCAATGTGATTTAAAAATTCTCTCTGAGCTTTGAGGAAACACGCTATGCGAAGAAAGCCGTGCCTAGCAGATATGATGTCATTATAGGCTGTCAGAATAGATCAGTTGCCTCTGATCCGTGCCTTGCTCTCATCTCTTTTCACAGGTTCATGTGAAAGTGTCGGTTCCAAAGGGCATCAAGTTTATTGGCCATCCTGGAAAACATCACCTTACCAGAAAGAAGTGTGTTGCTCCAGGAGAAGCTACGCCTACATCCATTGTGTTGTCTTTCACCGAACTGGGAACTGTTAACATCACAGGTACCCTCAGACAGCACTTACATATAGTTTGTCCTCAATTTAATGTCCTAATCAACAATATCAAAAAATAACTTTTGTTAATGAGGCACCTATATAAGAAAAATGTGGCAGAATAAGGTTAAGTAGTCGGTGTACTCGTCACCTTTTGAAAAACATGATAAAATCTTTATCTGCTCTAAGCGACGTAGTTCTTGTCAAATGATTACAGGGAAGGAAGCGGGTCAGCTTTTTCTGCAAGAAAATGATTCAGGCTTTTGATGCTTATGTAAATAAAACAGATTAGATTTTGCTGAGTCATGGAAATAGCAATATTTCCATTTCTTGAAGTGGTGTAGCTCTTGAAAACAAACGCAGCCTTTCACTGGGACATCAGTCCAGTCAGTATGATGCCTTACAGAGAAGCAAACCATTGACTTAGTAGAGCTCTTCCAGTCAAAGAGCTGAGATGTGTGTGATCTGGTCACACACCCAGGTTACAAATCATGCCCTCCTGAACGCATGTGCAAGCAAAGCAGGCCAGCAGTGGGGGAGTAACCAGAGCTGCACTGTGACACTCAGTGGCATGTTGATGAGTTTGCAGGTCACTGGCGGTCAATGGGCCCCCCATGGCCCCACTCATAGTTCCCTGGCCCCTTGTGTTTCCTTCTCACTACACACACACAAAGAGAAGCCACTGGCACAGGGCCACATTTCCAATGTGCTCCCCATCAGGAGAACTGGGTGTACTTCTACAGATATGTTAGTCCTATATAATGTATATGAGTGTCCATGATGGTTCAAATATGATAAACAAGGCAATCAAGAGAAACAAGTATATAAAACACAATTCTCTATTTAAGGGTAATTTCAGCACTATGTGATTAATTTTGGGAATGGTTGAGATTATCTGATATTGTATCATGATACAATTGAAAGAGCAAAGGTTAATTTGTCTCTGTGCTACCTCCACAGCCCGTGCTATTGCCTACAGTGCACCAAGTTGCTGTTCAGATGGATTCCTGATGGGCAAAACAGGAAATGATATTGATGACAGGAGACTCCAAGCTGGCCTTGATTATGTCCGCAGGACTGTTTTGGTGGAAGTGAGTGTGATATTTGTTATTGTCACTTTGCATTTTGTATTAAATATTATGGTAGTTTTGCTGGGGCTATTTTTATTTGACTTTGTTTGCTCTATCTCGCTCCCCTTGCAGCCAGAGGGCCTCCCCAGAGAATACACCTACAGTGTTTTCTTTTGTCCCAATGGTCGGTACAAATGAGCTTCCGAGTCAAAAGATCATTAGTGTTTTTTGTTCCTCATCACTTTTCATAACTACTATGTATGAGTACATTGTTTGCTAGTCTATCTTGTGTTTCCACTGTCAGAGAGGATCCACATTTCCACTCCTAACAAGTATGAGTATCAGTATGTCAAGAAACCTGCCAAGATGAACCAGTTCGAGGTGGCAGTGAAGACCCACAACGATGCCCATATCGCCCTCTCTGCCAGTCCCCACGACAGTGCAGAAATGCTTGAGATAGTTCTTGGTGGAAGACAGAACACTCGTTCCTGGATTTCCATTGGTAAAATGGGAGACCCCTTGCTCAGTATTCCCACACCAGGTATCCTGTCCTGGGATGAGTTTCGCAGTTTTTGGATCAGCTGGACTGGAGGCACAGTGCAGGTAAGAAGATGAAGTAATTAATTTTAGTAGTTAACTTGTCCAAACAAAGGGAAATATTTGTACTTTGTAGGTGTACATAAGCTCTGACTCAAAGAGATGTGAGTTAAAACTCTTCAGCCAGGCCATGGGGCCTGTGTGTTAGGAGAACTGGCGCCACATTTTCTGATGTGCCTCCCATAAGGTCATGCATAACATGCTGATGTCACTGAGGACATTTGGTGAACCTTGGCCTGGTAGTCACACTGCAGTCAGTGGCTGGCACATTGCTTCCCAGCCCCAACCCTAGCATCATTCATCAAAGGCAGCAATTAAAACCCGCATATTACGGCCCAAACAATTCATTTATTTTCTTGGGGAATGTGTGCATTCTGGGGTGGATTAGCTGTGGGGCTCTCATTTGCACTTGTATGGTCTTTGGCTAAATGCGATTATGATATCAAACCCTAGTTGCATAGAGAAAGTGTGCTTTACATGGGTCTATTGAATGTTTGTTTTTGTGATTGTCGCTGGGAAGTGCATAAATCACACTGCCATCCCTGACACTTGCCAAGAGGAAGAGCTGCAAAGGAGCCGATTGCATTCTCAAGCAGATTTATTAATAAATAAGACATCGTTAACAGTGGACATGAGTTATAGTTTGACCAAAAAAATTAATAATACAAACTAAACTAAAACATGTTTGTTTTGTGCTTTTTTTTTTTTTTTTTACATTTTTCTCTCCAGGTTGGCTACGGTGTACATCCATCCAATGAATCCATCATCCTCCAATGGGCAGGCCAATTCCTGGGACAGGTTTGACACTTTTATGGTAGCTAAGTACAAGTTACAGTGCTTTACCTTTACTTTTCATTTAATTGAGTTTATTTAATGATTATACTTTTGTTCATTCAGGTGCAACACATTGGCTTCTCAACAGGCTGGGGCTCAGTGGGGGAGTTCAAAATCTGGAGGAAGGAAGACTCTGACGACAATCACAATGAGGCCTTCACACTAGCAGTCCCACAGAATATGGTGCCCGGATCAGAAAGAGCCAGTGCATTCATGATCGGTAAACAAGTGTTTACACATGTTTTTTTTCCTATCACACTCTTACATGCATTCACGAAGAGCTTGCTCAGATTCACAAGTCAAGTATTTCTTTAAATGCACTGAAATCCATTGTTGTAATTGTGCTAGCAACAATGTGTATTTGTATGTGTGCAATTATAACAGGGGATGTCATGGGACCAACTTTAAATAACCTGGACAAGCTGTTAAGGCTGCCCTTTGGGTGTGGTGAACAAAACATGATCCACTTTGCCCCAAATGTCTTTGTCCTGAAGTACTTGCAAAAGACAAAGCAGCTCAGCCCCGAGGTGGAGAACGAAGCAACTGACTATCTGGTTCAAGGTAAAGAAACTGCACCTCACTTAATTTTCAGCTTCACAAAGAACAGACTTGCAGTCAGACTAAGCATTCACTGTTGCCTCTTCCTAGTGGGGTAACTATTAAATGATAAATGGTGAATTACTTGCTAAACTCTTACCCTATACATGTTACTAAGAAGTTTGGCATTTGCTTATTAATTAAAGTTGCAAGCAAATGTTAGAATTATTAATTGTTTTTAAGCTGAGTTACAGAAACATTTTGGTATTTTCAAATTATTTAGAAGATTGTTTTAACAAAATTGAAATAGTGAATAATATATAGTGTTAACGCTAATGCATGGGTAATTTTCAGGATAGATCTTAATGTCAAGATAATGGTTTACATAATTTTTGGAAGACTACTCGATTCCCAAATGCTTGCTGACGTACATTTACTCAGCAAGTAGTTCTTTAAGGGAAAACAGGGGAGGTGGTTCGGCTCTTTAAGTGGATGTTCAGGATCCTGAAAAGTCAATCACTTCTGTCACAGTAGAATGCAAAACATTCCTTCCTCTCATGAGCGGACACAGAGGAATGTTTTCTAACTTTTGTTGTCATCTTGGTGCCTCTGTTTTCCTCTGCCACTGATGCTTTTCTACCAGAGGAAATACAATTAACATAACATTTTTATCATATTATTGCATTTTCAGATTTTGCCGTTAATGGATATTTGGGTCTGTTTTTCACAGTGTGTCTGCTCTTCTCCAGGCTACCAGAGACAGCTGACCTACAAACGGCAGGATGGATCCTATAGTGCCTTTGGCGAAAGGGATTCCTCTGGCAGTATGTGGTGAGTCACTTTAGGTGTATTTGTTGAAGTTTACACAACTCATACCATATAAGATATGCTTACCCGTGGCAACATTCTTCAGCTTTAACTGGGGCATAGGTCACAGACAAAACAGAGAGGAATTGATCAAAATCCAAGTTTAGTTAGCTCAAATGAATCTCTTCCTGTGGAAATACTGGAGTGGAGGGTTTCCTTCATGTTTTTGGGGTCAGTGGACATAATGAATTATTTCAGGATTTTTATAACTGAAATCAGCTTTCTCAGTGGGGAGCTCCTTTGCTTGTATTTTGAGACCCATGCGCAAAGTGCATTCCTCTGGACGATTTATGAGCTGAGGTGTGTATTATGATATTTAATAGAGCTAACACTGTGAAACAGCAGGTTATATAAACGACAGAGAATCGTAAACAAACTGAGTAATTGGATCCCTGAGGCAGGCAAAGTTGTCGGGATTTATTTGTAGTTAATATGGGTTCATATCTGAGCCGCTGAACGGACCCATGCTGCTTTGACCTCACAAACAAGCTTTAAACGCCACTATTGGAGACAGTGTTGTAGGTTGTCTGGAGCCACTTCACCAAATGGCTCTCTACCTTTTTTTGTGGGGGAGAGAGGGGTTTCAGTAGAAAACAGACATGCTGCATGCCTCCTAATATTTCACTTTTTAAGTATAGTTGGTAACATCAAAATGCCACGAAAGGCTTAAACTCTTCACCTGATGAGATAACTACAAAAGGAAGCAGGGGTGTGACAAGTAGCAGTTTGGCATTTTCTTTGGCACTCAGGGCAACAGACTATAGGGAAAACACAGATGTTGAACTAAAAGTAAACCTACATCAAACACTTAATGAACTAATAAGAAATGCATTGCCATCCAAAACAAGCTTAGCTTTTGCTGTCATTCCAGTGTTAATAAGTTAGATCAGTTTTATTATTCTGTCGGTAATGCTGCTGCGTTAATGTTTCACAACATCAACATCTGTCAATAATGTTTCAGTGTTTAGTTTTTTTTCCATATTTAATGCCTGGACTGTTAAAGACATCTGAAACTTACAAAGACGTTAAAAGACACTTGCCAAGAGCTGCTGACAAAGAACTTATTTTGGGACAAAAAACAAACTATGAACGGGAAGTAAATGAAAATGGGTTTCAAAGTTTTAATACATATAAATTGTGCTGAGGGAACCAGGTAATGACTCAGATTCTACGTCACAGTGACGTCTCTAGTTCAAGAGGTGGTGTTGATCCTTTAACCCAAAAGCTGTAATTTAATCCCCACTTTACCCAGTTTACTTGTAAAGAACACCATTGGGAGTGTTTGCTAAATAAATCTATTGTAAATTTAAAGACACTTGCCGGTTATGCACCCATCAATTTATGCATGTAAGATATGAAATCAAAAACACACGTTTGGTGAATTTCTTTTGTAATTTTACAGTGTAACACTTACAGGTTGTCTGTAAAGCCAATAAAGCTCAGAATACAAGCCAAGTCAGGGCCTGGGTCAATAACCCAATTAGGATTTTTAGAATTGAGGATAACAATAAAACAAGATGCTTGACTTTTCAATAGAGTTTGTATTTTTGGTGGAGATACAAAAGTTAAGGTTTTAAATGACACTGAATTTTTTTTTTTACTTAAGATGTTACAAAGCTGTGTAATTAAAAGCAACCTTTTTAAGTATCTTATTCAAATCACTTTCTGTTTAAAGGGGCTAATCCTATCAAACATTTCTAAAATAAAAATTTAAATCTAACACTGACTAAATCTTGTAGGAGGGAATCTATACAGTTTTATCAGTCCTGCACCTCACAAATTCCCTCCACTGAGAGAAACTTTTGTAGCTATAACTTCTACATGCATAGAGCAGAATCTGTTGTAAAGATTTTTAAAAACTAGCTAATCTATTTCTTTTTTATCACATTATTTTAAGTAAGGAGTTTGATTCATTCTGTAGATTCTGACCTCCAGCTAAGATGCATTTCTGTGACAAGGGCAGAATAGGTAACTTGATGCCAAAATTACAGGTGTTTTTATTGTACAGTGAAATAATGACACAACAGATTAAAACTAGAAAAGCAAACAGAAAGCACATTACTCTGCCAATCAGCACATTTTTATCCATAGAAAAAGTTTCTAAAACCAGACAGATAAAAAACATTAACTCATTGGCAGAGATAATAATAATATTACAGTGTCAATATCACAATTTATCTTCCCATCCATTTTCTAGACTGCTTAATCCAATTTGGGGTGATGGGGAAGCTGGAGCCTGTCCCAGCAATTAGCAGACAAGAGGCAGGGTACACCCTGTCCAGTTTATCACAGGGCCAACAACCAGAGGCCAACAACAACCAGTCACACACACATTCACTCTTAATGTGTGCCTGCTTATTAAATGAGCTGACAGCATTAGTAATGTTGGAAAGGAGAATATCACAGATTTATAAAACTAATTCTACTTTGTTTCCTGAACCAAACCTCTTAGGACATTTCTTCTTTTAACCATTGCTTTGCTTTTATTGTAGTTTTTTTTAAAGAAATAGAGCTATTGAGGGCCTGTGCATATTATAGCCAACTACACTATCTATTTAGTAAATATTGTCTATGTTTCATCACCTTCAGTGAGGCCTGTTTCCCCAAGATCAACCTTGGCTTTAACATGGAGGATAGATCTAGGCTTTGAAATTTCCAGCTGGATAACAGTAGCTCAGAGAGTGAATCTAGAAGTGGGAAGTTAAAAAACAGGAGGAAGAATAAAGGAGGGGGAGGATCACGAGAGGGGGACCCTTGTCAGGGCCCGAGGGGTGGAAGTGAGCTTCCCACGTGCTTCCTTCCTTCCCCAAACTAATGCACAGTTACACTTTCCAGTATCTTTCCCTGAGGCCCAATATTTTAAGCTAGTGACACAATGTTACTTAACGTTATAAAAATTCTAACAGGCCTGTGACTTCAGTTTTGTCTCAGGAGAGGAATAAATCCATGTTCCAGCCAGAGAAGATTTAATGTTTTGGTTTATGAGAGTGCTATTCTTTTTCCTGCTCATCCCCCCCGATGCGCCTTTCTTGGGTTATGATTCCACTTACGGGCTGCGCTGAGAAACCGCGAGTGTGACCTGTTTGTGTATGCCTTCGTTTCCATCTGTTTTGCTAGGTTTTTTTTCTTTTCACAGTAAACAACTTACCTCATCTTATAAGTCACTTGTGGTTAAGGGTGCTGTAACGGAATGTCTCGCTGTCAGTGTGCAGTTATTGGCTAAAGACTGTAGTTTTCAACCACTACCGGGAGGTCTGTTGTTTATGGATGAGTGTGTGTTTATTAGCTCAGTCATATCCCCAGGGCTGACCTTGGCCTTTACATCATTGCTCCCCTGGTTCTTCTCCTCCATGGCCCACTAAAACCATGGTTCATAAACTTTCAGTTGTGCTCTCAGACCAACCAGATTCACAACCTTCCTCGCTGAGTTCCATGTTTGCAAAAGTTGGAATGCTTTTTGGGAGTCTCCAAACACAGGAACATAACTTGATTGGCCCATGTGCAGTTTCACATCCCCAGGAGCACAGCTGCCCCATCCTGTAGCACAGATCAAACTGTTGCCAAATCCATCTGCTCCCCTTTTTATTCCTTTCTGTTTTTGCATTCCAATAAATTCACATATACATACCAGTTCTCTGGGACACAAACACCGCTGCATCTTTGGTTTTCCTTTGTTAGCCCCCTCTCCTGCTCTGTAAAATAAAAGAAATCACATATTCTACTGAAAACATTAATAAGCAAATGTTTTATGAAGTTTTCAGGAGTTTCAAAGCACATGTTGAAAAGGTACAGATTGGAGACCTCTCCGAAGATGTACCCTGCCTTTCACCTGCTAATTGCTCAGATAGGCTCCAGCCCCCACTAACCTGAAATTAAATAAGCATTATAGAAAATGAATGAAAGTATGGCTCTTCCTGTCAAGGAAAGTTTTCCCACTCCACTCATATTTGTCCTTCTGCTAGGTTGACAGCATTTGTGCTGAAGTCTTTCGCTCAGTCTCGGGGCTTTATATTCATCGATCCCGAGGAGCTTCGTGCAGCCAAGTCTTGGCTCATCAAACATCAGCGAGATGACGGCATCTTCCCTGCGATGGGGCGCATCCTCAACAAAGACCTGCAGGTAGGTCTGGGTTGTGATAAAAGTGACATACAAGACTATTTGATCTTCCTTTGTCTTCTTGTCTGACATGAAAATTGTTAATGGCCAAATATTTTAAAAGACTTCTTAATTCTTAAAAACATTTAAAAGGTTAGAGAAGGTCCATTTAACTTTAGCTGCAAAGATCATAGTGCACTTTAGGTACAATGTTCCCAACTTCTTGTGACTATGTGTATATGTTTTCACAACATTTAATGCAAATTTGACTGAAATAGTTAAATGCAGCTGCAATTAAACAATGTTTCAGGGATTTAGCTGTGACACAAGTTGATTCGAAATGACTGTACTGGTACATGGACATCTCATTCGGCTAAATGTGATCTCATTTCCTGTGCCTACAGCTTTATTACAGTAAGACCTGATGCCATATGGAGAAATCAAGAGTGTTAAAATTGGATAAATAGAAATAGTGGTAAAATAGATAGGTTAAATAGTAGTAAATAGGTTCACTTGAAAAACTTGGCCAATTATCCAATATTCATAATTCTGAGATCTGTTTTGTACAACAGAAAACAATGCACCTAGAGCAGGGGTGGCCAACTGTGGTCCTCGAGAGCTGCAATCCTGAAAGTCCTGCTGCATCACAGATTAATTGAGTAATCAGCAGCTTAACATCAAACTCTGCACAAGTCTGCTAATTAAGTCTGAGTTGTGTCAGGTGTGCTGTGGCAGGGAAAGTCCTAACACTTGCAGGATTGTGGCTCTAAAGGATCAGGGGTGGGGGGGGGGGGGGGGGGGGGGGGGGGGGGGGGGGGGGGGGGGGGGGGGGGGG
>JBAMHV010000015.1:16361823-16374823 GCA_037177535.1 Pseudomugil gertrudae | reverse complement strand
TTAAGTAAGTCTGAGTTGTGTCAGGGGGGTTGTGGAGGGGAAAGTCCTAACACTTGCAGGATTGTGGCTGGAAAGGAAAAGGGCTGCCCCCCCCCCCCCCCCCCCCTTCTCAAACAGGGCTCTCAAACAACAGCCCTTGAGGTAAACTGTCTTACTGTTTTTCTATGTTTTCTTGCTTCAACACACTTGACTCAAATTAGTAGATAATTTTGAAGAACTTGACAACTTGTTTGAATAAGTTTGAACAAAATGCTTTGGAACGTCTGAAACCTGCAGGATAGCCACTCAGCCCTGACCTAGATGTAATGATCAGCCTATGATCAGCCTATTGAACAGTGAGTTTCACGCTGGTTTGCAATTCATTGCAAACATTTATCTTAAATTTTTCCAGACAAGGGGTGAGACTCCTATAAACAATCAACTGAAAATAACAGCTCAGGATACATTTTTGTGATATGAATTTTAATGTCTTTTGCCGGAGCAGCTATTACTGCCGCACACTCTGTTACAAAAATATGTTAATTCTATTTACATGACTCATACATGGCTATGCTGGTACGTCTACAATAGAATAATGGTTAGTACTGAGAAGTTAAATGATTTTGTCAACAGGGAGGAATCCATGGGAAGATTTCACTTACAGCCTATGTTGTAGCGGCACTGTTGGAAACGGGAATAAACACAGAGGTAAGGACAAAATAACACAACAGTCTGCCTCTCCCCTCCCTGTCATACCTCTGAGAGATGTGTTTTTGTGCAGCAACTCATGTTTAATCTGGTAGCTCCAAACAAAAAGGTTACAATTTTCCTGTGTCTAACAAGTCATTTATTCTGGATGCAGTGATTTAAAATGTGATTTATTGCATTATTGGATTTTAATATGGGGGCAACTTTTAATGTGCTACCTGTCCCACCTAAACTATTCTTTACATCAACTCAGGTCATGTGTGGACATATCGCTGCATTCCTGATAGTTGTGAAGATGGATGTGCTGGCTCTCAGCTCTAAAATTTGTTATGCCCTAGCGCTCTTAATGTGATGTCTATTCATGTTTGAACTACCTCAAAAGATTAAGGTTGACGTGCAGAGGCAGCTAAAAACGCCTCTGTAGCATTGTTCATCTATGTGCTGCTTCCCTAATTATTTTACTTAAAGCAAAGCACAATAATTAGATAAAAAATGTTTATATTTTTTAGTAGTCAGCTATAATAATCTTCACCTTTAATCCTGACTACTTTTGTCTTTGCCTTCCAGTTGTCCAAACAGCTCTCTTTAAGCATTTCATTTCTGTCTGGCAGTTCTCCATACATCTGTCTTTTACTTTTTGGCTCTATCTATTCCAAAAGAGATTCTTCCAAGAATCTGCCCTTTTATAGCTGATAAAGAGTGAAAAGGTATCCCATCACTTCAAAGCAGTACCTCCATCTCCCTTTCAATTTCATTTAATTAAAAGATGACTGCTGCAATTACAGTGAGTGGTTTTGGAGGCCTGTCATCTCATAGATGAGAGGGAAGGTCACATCTGCAAGAGATGAAAGTCAACTCCCTCTCAACTTTTTATTGGACAAAATGAATGTTCATTCATAACCAAATTTGCCTAAAAAGAACTAGGCAGTTGGATATGCAGCCCCTTTAACAGCTGAACACCAGAAATAATGGCAACGGTTGTGTAGGCACAGAAATTATACTACACCCAAGTCATATAAATATTTGGGGAAGTATGATGCTGCAGTGAAGAAATTCTCTAAATGCTTTCCTCAAATTTTGAATCCTGGCCAATCATTTCATTGGGTTAACTAGCAAAGTATAAGCAGGGGAGAGCAATGTAAATGTCACTGTACATACGCTGTTTCAGAAACTCAACTCTTTCTTTGCTGCATTTTTTAAACAAACAATGATTAAAATGACCAAATCTGGTACAGGAGGAGAAGGTTGCAGTGGCCAAGGCCAAGGATTTCTTGGAGAGCAACACATACTCTGCTGATGATCCTTACACCACAGCCTTGTCTGCATACGCTTTGGCTCTTCTGCGTAGCCCCTATGCCCCATTGGCTCTGCGCCGCCTTAACCACATGGCCATCACACAAGGTACTACCACACATCACGTGAGCCGCATGGTTACTGTGACATATGGGTTCCATGTAAATGTAAGGCTGGTAAATTATCAGAATCATCACATAAGGAATATAAAGTGGTTAATTTTGGTAAATTTGGATCACCTCTATGACCAGGCACCTACCTATTAACAAAATCTCTGTCTGGTGTTTGTCTTTTTCTCACTTTCCTTGTCTCTGTAGATGGACTCACTCACTGGAGTCTAACTGGCAGCACCGTGACTGATGAAGACACTTTTATGGGCTTCAGTGATGGCCTCTCTCAGTCAGGTATAAACATTTAGGCCTAAATGAAAATAGTTTCCAAACATTTTTATGATCCTTTATGTGTTTGATACTCATTTACTTGTTCCCAGTGGTGTCAGCAGAGGTGGAGATGACAGCTTATGGTCTTCTGACCTACACCCTGCTGGGGGATGTGGCTTCTGCTTTGCCTGTGGTCAAATGGCTCTCCCAACAAAGGAATGCCTTGGGTGGCTTCTCTTCCACACAGGTATATTATTCTTCTGGTCTTTTTTTTCTGTTACTTAAAATTTTTCCTCACTTTTGCCTAATACTGAGCTGCCAATTTAGCTTTTCTGGTTTAAACTTACCCATCAGCAAATGTTGGTGCAGGACCCAGTGTTTTTCTGTTTTACTCTTCCCATCAGCACATTGTATTTTAACTAATTTGTCAGTGTTTTGTTATTCTCATATGTAAATTATGTCACAGCTCAGTTATAAAAGTTCAATAAAAGTCCTTCTTTATTGATCCCAAAACTCTGTTCCATTTAAAATCCCATTCTAGGACACATGTGTGGCTTTGCATGCTCTGTCAGAGTACGCCATCCTGTCCTATGTAGGAGGGGTAAATCTCACCATCTCACTGGCGTCTACGAACCTGGACTTCCAGGAGTCCTTTGAACTTAACAGGAACAACAAAAAACTTCTTCAGAGCGTCAAGGTAAGTGTGAAATAAAGCAAATCATTGGCTCCTCAGTCTACATTCATATACATGAAGAGGCGATGAGGAATAACCAAGTTTTCTAATGTTTTTAAATGTTAACCTCTATCAAAATTAATTGGGGGGGATTCTGCTTGCCATTACATATATTTCATGTGGGACATTCAACTTCAGGGAAATTTCTGTTCTTATTTTTTTCTTTTATTATTATTATTATTACCTTGATTGATGAGCAGTTATGTACCAGAGTCACATTTTGGCATTAAATGGTAATCTCCATGTTTGCATGCTCAAGCTGTTCAGCAGCCAGGACATTTTTCTTACTGCCAAACCAAACCAGCCTCACCTGGGTTGGATTTCCTAAAAGCACTGCGTTGGTCAGTTGATTTAGGAGCTGTACTTTATTTGCCCGTTTGCCCACACTTAACACAGACACAGAATATCTACCTTTTAGAGCTGTGTTGTGTAATGGCTCCATCAGCCAGCTCGAGAGATTCAGGTGAGAACGCAATAGGTTCTTTCTGCCATGCATGTTTCCCTGCTATGATTAGTGGTGTCAGCTTAATTGGGGGCAATTAAGGGCTTCTGGTTAGTAGCCAGGGAGCCACAAGTGGCAGTGCAGCAGCCTACAGCATTCATCCAGTTGATAAATGACTCACTCACCTCTCGCTGCCCCCTCTGACTGTCTTTGTTTCTGTCTCTCTTTGTTTTTCAGATCCCTAGTATCCCCACAGGACTTTTTGTCAGTGCTAAAGGAGAAGGCTGCTGTCTCATGCAGGTATTGAAATGCAAGTTTGAAGGCTTGGAAATGATGCCAAGTGGAGCTATAATTCTCTGCTTGCTTCTTTGATTCAATCCAGGAATCTGGCAACATAAATGTGTCATACCTCATTTCCCCAAATTCCACCGAGAAATTTGGAGTCATGAAGAAAACTTTAGCCAGTTGTTTTTGGTGTCCGTTCATGCAAAGACAAACATGGACAGTATTTATAAACAGCTGGAGTCACAGATTTTAAACTAAATGTTTGATTTAATCTGCTCATAAAAGATAAAAAAAAAAGGTGATGTTGAGCAATGTAAAGCCTAAGATCACTTTAGCCTGCTCTGCTTGGCAGGTTTGTCAAACACAAAATGTTCATTCATTCACATCTCTCAGGTCAGCGGCACCTCAGATGTTATAACCAAAAGGATTTTTAGTTTATTGGAGCTCCCTTTTTTGCTCCTGTCTTTTCAAAGCCCTCTTTCTGGAATTCAAGTTCTACTCTCATAAGCCCCTTCGTTTGAGAAAGCAAATAAATACAAATATATAAAAAAACAACATAACTACAAGCAGCGGTTCATTTTATATTCTGGTCATGTTAAACTAAGTCACTTGGTTAGTGTCATTTAGATTAAATAAGGAAGTAGAGCTAAAAAAATGGGGGAAAACAAATAATTTACCGTAGGTTAGTAATTAAGCAGTGTCTTAAGTCATGTAATTTCCTTTGCTGACCTCATGCATGCAGCAAAATCTACAACTGCCTGAAAAAGAAAGATCCTAACGGTATTTTATCTTTAAGTTCATAGGACCAATCATCTACAGATTTGAAAGGAGTATTTTAAAGTCATGCAGTCATTAAATATGTGAGTTTGAAGCCAAAAGGTCTAATTTTCTCCGATGTTCTTTCTGCTTCTCTTGTTTTTTGTGTCTGCAGATTGATGTGACATATAACGTACCTGACCCAGTATCAAAGCCAGCTTTTCAGCTGAAGGTGGATCTAAAAGAACCTTTACAAGAGCAACACCAGAAGGTCTCTACCTCCACTTCCCGACTCCCAACCTCCCGCTCACGGAGCAAAGCTGACAATCGCTCTGAACTTAACCGGAAGAGACGGGCAACTATCGATGATGATGACCCAGCGGCACACCAGGATAAAATGAACTTTCACATCTCCTTAGAAGTTTGTGCGAGGTAGTATCTACCCTCACCTTCATGCACAGACCTGCCTCTGGGCAACTTAAATTAGTCCTGATGTCTTTTGGGTTTTTCTGTCTAGGTGGCTACATTCAGGGTCTTCCAACATGGCAGTCATAGAGGTTCCCATGATTTCTGGCTTCCGAGCAGATGTCGAAAGTCTGGAGAGGGTATGTAATCATACTACCAAGAGTTTGCCCAAAGATACTTTCTAAGTGTTGTTTTGGTGGTTATAGTGAAGGGACAAGTAGTCAGGTAAAAAAACCAGAGAGGGATGCATCCACATCTGTGATCCATTTTCAAAAAGCAGTATGTCATGGAATTTATCAGACTTGTCCTGTTTTCTTCTGAAATTCCTTTGAAAACCACACTCACATAAACACAATCACACCCACAAAGGATGCGTACTTCAGCTTACTCATAAACAAATCCACATGTAGACAACATGGATTTTATTATTGTATTACAATTCAAAGTGTTCTGATGTAAATTTTTATCACAGCTGGAAGCCATCAAGTTTTCCTTGCTATTCTCGTTATTGTTGTTTGAACATTTAACAGCTCCTGGAGACATCTTACCAATAGGGACAGACATCTTAAGTGCTGAATGAAGACACCGCATGCATTATTTGTCTGTGTTTGTGCTGTCTGTCATGGTAATGAAAATACTCTTCAAGGTGGGAGCCTTACACGAGAAACAGCAGTCTTTTGGGGTCTGAGGCCATTCAGCAACTTTTATATATTGTTTATAAAACACAGAGAAAAATGGGACAAATATACCCCAATAAATATAGGAGTGATTATATGATGTTGATTAGATGGGTGGCCTGAGCAGTGTGTATATTAAGGTCAACTTTAGGAATTAAATTAAATTGCCCTTAATTAGTAAACTGTAACATGGACTTAGTCTGCGGGCTTCCATGTTCCCTTGTTACTACTGCAGGAATGTTAAACACACACATTCACAGTTGTGAGCATGTCCCATGAGGTTGATTTTAAGTTATAGAGGCTCATTTTACACCCCTGCTGGTCTCTGTTTAATATTATTACTGCTTGCTTGACTGCCACCTACATTCCTGAATTTACAGTGACATGTTTAGCTTCTACAGTCATGTCCAGTTGCTTTCATGGATGTTGTGATCAGAACTGATTAGTATAAGGACTTACTGGGAACTACCACAGCCATGGCCTGTTCTATTCCAATACTATGAACTATCTGGATTTCTATTTAAAGGGTCTTTCAGCTGTTTTTAGTTGGCAAACAATGGTTTTATAAACAAAAATCTGTGTATGTGCGTGTGTGAGAGAGAAAAGAAATAGGAGATGTGTGTGTAACGAGGTACTCGGTGGGGCCATCTCAAGCCGTGAGCCTCATAAACTCCCATTAACCACAGGCTGCCACTTTTGACAGATTGAAATATACCCTGCTGAGGAAATTAACTTGTAGCTCTCAATGCACACACACACACACACACACACAGATTTACAGTAATTAGCATCATTATCACTCATTGACTTACAATAAAATTTAAATATAAAATTCACAAAATACCCCAAACTTGTGTCTATAAAATACTGTTGGGGCAATTGTGAAGCAAAGCATTTTCAGTTTTTCATATATATTCTACTATGACACTCATTTGTCAGGTAGAATGGACATGGTTGGCATTTTCCTGTTGTTCATCGTGTATAGGGAGTTGTAGATCATATTACCAATCATATGACAAGTTGGTGGTTAAGACACAAAAAATAAAGACTTTTAAATTGTGCTTTAATTATGATGATGTAGAAAAGAGAGATCAACTTTTGCTTAATTTTTTAAAAGAAATGAATTTTCTGTTAGTATTAGTTAGCAGAAGTCATATACCTACTTATTATTTTTAATATAACATAAACAACTAATCAGATGTTGAAAATTAGACAGGTAAGTGTTTAACTGAAAACATTAGCTTATTTTAAATTATACACATCGCAAAAAGCTTGCAACAGGGCCATCAAAAAGCTTGAAATGTAATTGGAATAAATCATAAACAACTACAGGAGCAGTTTTTATTTAATTAAATTAATTACAGGTCAGTATCGGGTAGAAATGAACCTAAATGAGCATTTCAGAGCAGAAGAGCTATTCCTACCAACGACATCGTATATCATCAAAAGATAATCAAAAGTAGTGTGGCATTTTTTTGTGTGAAGTTTGCATGCTCTTCCCCCGTATGCAGCGTTTTTCAACCGTGATCCTCAGGGAACACTGCCCTGCTTGTTTTAGAGGTAACCCTGTTTTACCACACCTAACTCGAATGAATGGCTCATTAGAGAGCAGAGAACTTAATGAGCACTTTAATGAACCTGAATCAGGTGTGCTGGAGTTGGAAGGAACTAAAACATGCAGCACAGTGTTCCCTGGGTTGAAAAATGCTGTCTCAAGGTACTATGTCTCTCTCCCACAAGTTATGCATGTTAAGTAAATTGATCGCTTTGGATTAGAGCATCTGCCAAATGACTGTAGAATAGAAAATCTCGACAATATGGTCTCACAAGTCTGCAGCCTGGATCTCACCAAGAGAATATATTTCCTGTATCATAAACAAAAACATTACCTGGTAACAAATGACCCTGTAGACCATCTAGAATTCTTCATCATTCAGAAAAGGATGACATCAATTTCCTAAAACTCAAGCAACCAGTTTCATCATTTCCCAGATGTTTACACATAATGGCTGAGTAAAGAAGTATTACACAGTGGTCAACATTTTTTCAGTTAAATGTGTCTTGGGATGAGCATCTAATATTTTGTTAATATTATATTGTTTATGAAAAAATATATGTATTTTTTCAAATACATTTTTCATATATTTTGTAAGAATCTTTTGTTTTGTTATTGTGGAAAGTGCTTTCTTTTTTTAATGAATATCTTGCATCATATCATCTTCATCTAGTTCCTCTTTACTTTTTTGGCTTTCTCATAATGTTGTTTCACTTGTTTGTTATACTTCTGTCCTCTTCACCAGCTGCTAATGGACAAAAGGGTGGGTCTGAAGAGATACGAGCTGAACGGGAGGAAAGTCTTGTTCTATTTTGATGAGGTATATTCAATCTAAATTCTCTATAACTATGCTAATCTCTATGTGAAAGCTCACATAAAGGTTTATTTACCATAGCGGGATTACTCAGTGTTTATTCACACACATTCCCTGTATGTGTAAGTGCAAAAGTGTATTTTTATATCTGTGCTCATCTGTAAATGTACGTTTTTACCTTTGCATAGATTCCCAGTCAGTGTATGACGTGTGTAGCTTTCCAAGCTGTCAGGGAATACATTGTGGGCAAGACTGCACCTGTACCTGTCAAGATTTATGACTACTATGAACCAGGTTTGCTTTTGATTAATCATTTAAAGTGTTATATACAAGGAAAACCACCTAATTTTTCACAGTGCATTAACAACCACCCTTTATCTATTTCTTGTTTTTATTTTTTACCACTGTTCCTAATTATCACATTACAGTGAATCTCATTATTTGTAACTGCTGTGCTTGCCATGCAGCCTTTGAAGCTACCCGGTTCTACAATGTCAGTGAGAGCAGTCCACTTGCACGAGAGCTCTGCGATGGACCTACTTGCAATGAAGTGGAGAGTTCTACCAATCAGTGGACAGGTGGGACATGTATGCCATCGCCATGATAGTTTGCAGACACCCCACTTACAGACAGTCACCCTAAAAAAAGATGACTTTTGTGCAGGTTTTGTGCAGGCAAACCAGTGTAACAATGTGTTTGGCTGTCTGGAGGAAGAGCAGTTTGAGCGTTGCACATGCTACAGGGACTGTGGCTACGATGGGGAGCCTGTTTGTGGGTCAGACGGGCAGCTGTACCAGAACCAGTGTCAGATGGAGGTGTTGGGCTGTAGAAATGGGACGCGCATCAAGCAGGTTCCGCTGTCCCACTGTTCACAAAGTAAGAGCTCTCTCATTACAGATCAATTTGCATTTTATATAACCTATAGTTAGCAAAGTTAATGGTAAAAAAGTATACAAGGATCAATAAAATCTTATATCACTTTAAATCTACATAAAAAATGACAACTTCTGTCTTAATCTAGAACACACCTTTTTCATCTAACAGGAGCAATGTTGCATTCTTTCCTCGGGACCAGCAAAGAACAGTTTTAATGGAAGTAATGCAGATTCTTCCATGAGCTAGATTATTATTTGTCAGAACATGTTGGCACTTACAATATTCATTCATTCCTTTACAAAACTGCATGTCTCAGAAAATATCTGCGTGTCATACCATTCAAAAGGATTGACCGGTTGTGCATAGTCAGTTTGCCTTTTTTTAACTCACTAGGTGAATATAATCATCTAAAATGCTCGGATGATGCGAGTCTGTTCATGTGCACCTGCAAGTGTCCATGCTCATCTGTGTGTGCCATGATCTAAGCTCAGGAAACAGCTGTTCAGGTGTTGAACAGATTATTGGATGAGTTCTCTGTGAGAAGACCAGTAATATCACTCCCCCCAACACACACACACACACACACACCAGCCTTCTCTCACTCTCTACCGTATTACAGGCCTCCCTCTAAATGACAGAGTGCTTTTGTCCAGCCTTTGAAATCCTTGTCACATTCCTTTCCGACGCACAGCCCAACAACAAAGGAGCCTTCATGTTGCGGAGCAGACTGGAAAGGCTATAGACAAAACGTCTGTGGGAAAAGACCTCAGATTGTGCCAAGGTTATGTTGTAGATTATCAAAAGGATTGTGATTTTGTGTACAGCTCTCTGACCTTGTTTGTTTGTGTATGCTTGTGTGAGGCAGATTCATGCCATCATTTTCCCATTTTGAAGAAGAAAAAGATATGATTTGTTTCTACACATGACCTCTTGGCCGTTGTTTAGCCGCTGCTAATTTAGAACTAATAGATTTTAATGGAAGCCTCTGCTGGGATTGAGTGTACTCAGCAGGGTGAATGATGTTGCTCAGCGGAGTGGTTAATGCTTCTGGGCAGTATTTATATTATGCAACACTGAAACTTTTTTTCAAATTTATTTAAAAAAATTTAAGTGCAATAGAGGCAATAAAAATGAGGATAATCTTAATTGTGTGACTATGTGACTGTCTGTGTGTGTTTCTATTTCCAGTGGAAGCCACAGTGGATGGTCAACCAATAGTGAGCCAGGAAACTGAGCAACCCTCAGTGCCTGTACACGCAGGTAACTTCATCTACCAAACTATTTCCCTTCACACTATCATGTGCTGTTTTGCATCTTCACTTAATTCCCCTCCTGCTTTTCTGTCACTTTATGCTTCTTGTAGCTTTAGCTTGATCTTTTGACTTTTCTATTCATTATGATCCTAATATTTGCACAGTATAAAATATGGTTTTAAAATGTTTTAATCAAAAGGAAGAGTTTACAGTTATAAGTGTAAATAAAAAAGGAGAAATAAAGAGATTTTTTAAAAAGGTGTGATAAGTCTCATGGAGTGTAACTCTGAAAAAGGGTTAACAAGATAAAAAAAAAAGCAGGTGGGTCAAAAGGGAAAAGAGGAGGAAAGTTGAGGGAAGTGGATATCTATCGATGGGGTGTGTGACAGTGCATTCCCCTGTTGCCACATCATGTCTATAATTGGTGTGATAAATGGATAAGTTGCACACAGCAGACCTGATTGTTGCTCTCATTGCTTGCCCCTTCCATACCAGCAGTCAAAGAACTCCTGATATGAAGTCTGCCTGTGTGTGCAACAAGGATGTAGCTGTGTTACATTTGGCAACGAGGGCATTTAAAGACTCGGCTGCCTTTCACAAGCTTCAGAAGCAGGTAGTTTTAACTTGCGTCCTGCGCGTGCACATTCTGTATTGCACTCTTTGAACTGACGTGCAAATCACATTAAACTCAGCCTGTTAGTCTGAAATGAGTATAGGTGTGTTTGTGTGTGTGTGTGCATGCGTGTTTGATGTGGCACAGCCTGCACTGACTTGTCTCCAAGCCTTCAACTCCCAGTAGCTGCTGCTCACAAAGCTGATCTCAGTCAAAGGTCTCCTTAGTACAAAAGCTACACACTCCACACTCACCACAGGAATGCTCTTCCTCACACTCACACATTTATTTCTATACCCACACGCACACACAGGCGTACATTCATAGCTTGCTAGCACAAGAAAATATGTGTTCAAACACACACTGTTACAAATCTATAACCTTGAGGTGATTAGAATGAATAAGTGCTGCACAAACCCTGTCATTGTAAACCATTACATTGTTGACAACATGCTTGCGACGTGCACCATAAGTGTAATAGGTGAAGGGGGGTAGTGGCAAGAAACTGACAGCTTGCATTAAGACAGCAAAGGAAACTGAAGCTCTGGAATTAGCTTCCCTGTGCAGACATGTCTTATAACTGAACTTGAGGTGGCGGTCAGCACGCAGTAGAAAACATACACAGACTCGCAGACCCTGTTTGAAATTAAAGCGGAAACTTTCCCACCATGTGTCATGTTTGGAATTAGTATTTTATTTATCAATGTTTACTGCTGTCGTTATGGGTGACTAAACCTCACAGTATTGTCTGGTGTGTGTAAAAAAAAAAAAAGTAAAGAAGCAGTTTGTGATTATTGTTTTGTAGTTGTTATAAGGAGAGCATACTTAATATTAAAGTGCAATCCTGAAACTAAAAGGTATTTGAATATTTTAAGCATGGTAGGACCCCTGCTGGTTGAGTTGTGATACTGCTGCTTAAGTTCTAATGTACCATTTTCTTTAAAATAACCAAAGGTTTTGCAGGAAAAGGCACATGTTTGTTTGCTTTTATATTAATTTGCAAGCAGTGTTTATCTGCTCTGACTTGACTGGTTTTTATCATAATCATCAGTAAATCAGTGGATGAGTATAAAACTAATGAAAGAAATCCAATGAAAACAGAACTTTATCATTTGCTTATCATTAAACTCACTACTGACCATCAGTTTGGATTAGCTTTAATATGCCTCTGTTTGTTTTGTTCTATGAAGGTGAGGACGAGCAGGGCTCTATGGCAGAAGTATCCTATTACTCCTATGAATATGACTCAGATTCTCAGCTTTTCCTTGCTGATGCAGAAGGAGGAAACCATTTTGATGTCCCTGAAGGTGGGGGCACTGTAGAGCAAAAGGTGATCCTACCATCAGATACCCAGCTACCTATAGTGGACACAAAAAGCAGCCCAGCACGATGGTATGATTCTCTTTTTTTGCTTTAGAATCACTGAATTCTGGGACGTTATTGTGATTTTGAACAGCTGTGAAACTTTTATCACTTGCGACGCTCTTATAACAAAAATATGTCATGTTTTCTTGTGTTCCGTAGAATCGCTCACTGGGTGAAGCCATGTCCACTGCTCCAAATTGTAACATAGTTGTGAATATGCTTGTGAATGGAATGAGAAGAGAGTCTTGCTCAGACAAACACTTGCTTGGGCCTGAAGAATAAGTGGGCAAGTTTTTCTTATTAGGTGATACGATTCTGAGTGGATGCCTTTTATTACGTATGTGTGTTTGTGTGCGGTTGAATGTATCTGTTTATTATTAAGCTAGAAACTATATTTGTGTCTTTCTTTAGAATCCTAGTCATCAATGAGCACCATCGGTGTTCTTCTCTGTGCTGCCTTATAATCACTAAAAGAAATAATTAAATATTTATGTCTGTAATTACACATGATATTAAGCAAAATATTTTGTTATATTTTCATTCTGTTGTATTTATTTGTAGCTAGAGGCCATACAATTTTTTTACATATATATTTTTAAGTCACCACCCAACCGAGCAGCCTATTGAGGGCAAGCTTTAATCCTTTCACTGACAAGTCTGATGAAATTCCTACGCCGGTATCCTGCAGGGGGAAAAAGACATATGCCTACCATATACTTTACAGAAACATAAGCTGAAATGTTTTCATTTTCAAGATTGTCTTTACATACATATATATGTGTGTATATATATATATGTGTGTATAT
>JBAMHV010000015.1:16329632-16353882 GCA_037177535.1 Pseudomugil gertrudae | reverse complement strand
CAAATAGTGTTAAAGCGCTTTGAGTGCACTGATGTGTAGAAAAGCGCTATACAAGTACAAGACCATTTACCATTTACTTTGGATTATAACATTATTTGTCCGTTTCATTGTCTTTATTATTTTCTGTGGAATTTTTTAGCAGAAAAAATCACTTTGGAAAAGGTTTTGCAGAGTAAATCAGAACATAAAGATGCCACGTTGTCTTTACCAGATGGGACAATGCAATTGTGCAAAAATATAAATCAGTGTGTACATGGGAAAATCACAAGGGAGGGTGAAGGCAACAAGCTAAAAGGATCATGCTGAGATGGCTGATAGCTCTCTTGGGAAGTGGATGGGAGGGTCTGTGGGAAGAGAATTCAGGCAGATGGGATGGGGTGGATGCTGTCAAATGGGCATGGTGGTTGCATTGTTTGCTTTATGTCTTTTTTTCCCCCCGTATTCAGTACTAATGAGATTACACACACACATTGACTTGTACAGAATTCAATTTTACTAATTGAAGTCCCTTTCTGACTGTCTTTTGCACAATCAAATTTTGATTTAATGTTTTTTCAAAAACAGCTGCAGGTTACTTCTGTAACAAATTCAGTCACTCATCTTTTAAACAGTTTTATTTTACATTCTATTTAATGACATGAAAAATGTTATCATATGGACCACGGGAGATACTGGACAAGAATTTCCACTCCAATTTTTCACAGAGACCACTAGTAATTACATTTCTGAGCATCTTTTATGTCGAAGCACAGGTGATCTGCAGAATGTGTGTGTGTGTGTGTGGATGGTAGCTGAGGCAGATGTGCTGTAGTGAATAATACAGTCTGAGAGCAACTGGGCAGGGCAGGGCTAACAGGCCAATGACATCATCCACAGAGAGGGAGAGACAGACTGTGAGCATACGAGCAATCTCGCCTCAGGCAGTTAAAGGAAACCGGCCAGTTCAGATGGAGAGGAGAACAGCATGAGCGTGGGACAGTGCCGGAGAAGGCGAGGACCAGCCAGCTCTCATCTGACTTTGACAAGGATATAGGACTTTGTCTAGAAGATTTGCACATTTATTTTCTCTCCTCTTCCTTTACACCTCCCCATCCCCTTCCCCTTATCCCCTTTCCCTTCCATCCAGCTATCCCCCCCTTCTCCTCATCTCCTGCTTTAGGCGGCTCCTCCGGGCATGCTCCTTAAGCCAAAGTATGGCCGCTTTCGCAATGAGTCTGTGACCTCCTCCGATGACCTAATGCAGAGCTTAACCATGAGCGGCAAAGTTGTGGCAACACCAGTGGCCCCATCCTCTGCCACAAGCCTTCCTCTCCCTCCTTTGCCTCCTGTGGATCCCAGTGCCAGGTCCTCCTCCTCTGCTGAGGCTACAGTCCTGGCAGACTCCCCTTGCCTGGATGGGGAACAGGATGCCACCACAACCTTCTGCATGCTCATCCCAAAAATGCCCCAGTGGAAATTCTCAAACTCGCTGCTCAGCCGGAGCCCATCCAACTCCAGCTCCAGCTCCAGCTCTAGCAAGGACTCAAGCAAGACTGCAGGACCCCCCTCCCGGACCTCTGTCTCCTC
The DNA here is from genome assembly GCA_037177535.1 of Pseudomugil gertrudae. Taxonomy (NCBI): domain Eukaryota; kingdom Metazoa; phylum Chordata; class Actinopteri; order Atheriniformes; family Pseudomugilidae; genus Pseudomugil; species Pseudomugil gertrudae. Next base: position 16,352,316 of record JBAMHV010000015.1, on the reverse strand, counting down.
ATCTTCAGCATCACTCAGGACCAGTGGTGCCATACAAGCCAGTGGCCCTGTGGCCAGCCTTGCGGCCGTGTTTAACTCCTGTGACCCTGTATGTGTTACCCCCTGTTCCCTACAGGCCATACGAGGGCAGAGAGCAGTAGCAGCAGCAAATTCTGCTAGTCCAGGAGTGCATGGATTTGGGGTCACAGAGGCCATGGTGAGCCCTGGCGCTTCTAGCAACTCCAGATCAGGAATGAACCGTAGGACAAGGGTGGAAGGCATGTGGCTGGGGAGTGAAGACTTCAGCCAGAAGGGGAGCTTCATCCACAAACCCTCTCAGGGCTGGTTGCACCCTGACAAGAAGATTGCTGGACAAGGGGCATCTTATATTGTCAGGGTAAGTCAATGGGAAATGTTTGGTAAATACATCCTTATAGAAAGTGAATATCAACTTAATGTTTTGGTTATATGTGCTGGTTATGTCTGTCTGGGTGGGAAACAAAAGAACATCTGACCAGCCTGCAGTTTGTTATGCAGCTCATGTGGCAAGAACGAGGGAATACATAATTTAATCCACATAGATGGTCTGGTGTGGCTGGTTTAGAGACTGCATCAGGACTCCACACAGGCACGAGGGTGGAGAAAGATAAACCATAAAATTATGTGTACCGACTGCAGAAAGCATTGTTATTCAGTTACACTGTTTACAATTGGTAGCATTCATCACAGTGTACATAAAACAAAAACAGTGTATTTATAGATTTCTGATTTGTGAGATCTGGCTATGAGAGTGGTGGTCTTTGTGTGGTTTTGAAATATTTTACTTTCATGTGCAGAATTATTATGATTTCATTCATAAGTTTTAGTTACAGGCTCAGCATATTGAATAGACTGCGATACTGCAAATATATGTTATAACATCTATAAATAATTATACTGTGTGTCCTTTTAGTGTACTGTAATGGAGCTTTGAAATATTCCACAGACTTCTTGTGTTTATAAAGAAAAGATCAAATTAAGAGACATAGAAATGATTAGATATTTGGAAGCTAAGTAGTTAAACTCGTCTACAAAAGATCTTTGTCAGTGTGTACAACTGATTTGTGTTTACAAGAGTTTACCATCCAAAGCAGGCTGCTTGACTTCAGTGTCAGTCTTCCCCATGACTGTTAACCACAACCTCACTCTCCTCTCCATTTCCTTCTCAAACTAATGACATGGCCCTTGATTAGGCTGGTCTGGGGTCCAAGCCGTCTTGCTAATGTCCTTAAACAGGCACCATTCATTTCTATATTCAATTACATTTAATCACAGTCATTTACATCATGTGATGTAGAAGCAGAGGTTGGATCAGTGTGGGAGAGATTCAAACATTGAGCACATATAAAGTGTCATCGCTAACCTACAAGATTCATAAGTGCTGCTCTCATCTGATTGATATTACAAGTAATGATAAGATAAACCTTATTGTTACCATCTGAAAGTGTTCTACAATCATTTTCAATGACCCGTGAGAGCACATGTTTGAAATGTGTAGTATTTCATGGCCTCTGAAGCAGTGCTTTATGTGCAATTCAGTGGTTAATCTATGCTGGGAGGAGCACTTACTGCATGCATTAGTGTCATAGGGACAGCAAATATCTGCCGCACTGTGCCATTTTAAAGCAACAAAAGGAGCATCTCTCTCTTTCTCTCTCTGTCTCCCTCTTTCTATTTCCTCTCAATTACCTAAACAAGTACTCATTCATACACATCCATCCTTGATCTGGGAGAAGCAGATGTGATCCTGACTGCTGGTTTTACATTTTCTCTGGGTCCACACACACCCATGTCAGACGGAGTGTCTTCCCTGAATCTGCCATCTCTGATAGATAAGGCACTGCAGCAGCCATCAAACAAACAGTATATCTGCCAAACCAGCTGTCTTAAATACAGCTATATTATATAAAGTCAGACTCTCATATTTTACCGTTTCTTTATACAGTTTTTGCTTCTAAGGGGAAAAAAGTCATTTGTTTGGTGATATAAATGTCTTTTATTATTGATACTGTTTTTAATGGAGTTTATTTGTGTCTTTAGTCTGCAACATTTTCAGAAGTATGAAATCAGAGGGAACTTTGTTGTCAGAATGGGGGAAAGGTTTCTCTAGCATCACTCAACATATGTCTGTACTTACAACATAAATTGTAAACAGGGCAGGAAATGCACAGACTGAACTCTAAAAGCAGGATATGTTTGTCTTTTTCATCAGGTCATCAAACATTACACAACATATAAGGTGGTTCCTGTCCTGTCACTGCCCTGAAGGGGAAATTAGAGCATGTTAAAAAATTAAATTATCTTAAAAGTGACAAACAATAAAATGCCAATGATTCAAAATGGTTTGAGAGGTGAAGTCCAACGTTTTTACATTTCTGGGGACTCTTTCTCAGAACACACTGTTTCTTGTTCTAGTAAGCTGGAGCGCTGACCAATAGGACAACGATGCATATGCTCTGATAGAGAAGGGGATGTGTCGCCTCAGCAGATGAGTGAGGAACAATGGCAATATTGGCAGAGAGTGGGAAAGGGAGGAACAAAAAGGAACAATTTCCCTGATGGAAGACTTCCCTCAAGTCCAAATCTTATTAGAAAGCTCATTAAGCTCTTGGACTCAGAGATTGCTCTCTTTCTGTCTCCCTGTTTGCTGTGTTTGTGGTACAGAGATGCTCCCTGTAAACAACACTAAATATGACTCAGCCTTGCTTTAGGGTATATGAAGGGTGTTTTACAATGATGTTTTCAGCGCTGTGACCTAATCACATTTTAGACTTAAACAAATCAAAACATAAAAAAAACCTGCTGACAAAAACTAATATACCGATAAAAATATTTGAAGTCAAACCTGATTCTATAACACACATAAATATATATGCTATATAAAATATAACTGGAACAAAGCTTGATAAATATATTCATATATATTCTAATTAACAGGTTGTTATTTACATTAGCTCAATTTATGGTCACATTGTTTCTTTACCGACATGAAAATAATAGAACATTTTCAGTTGTGGTTTTTGTGCAAACAGACACACTCACACACCTTGCCTCCCCAAGAGAGTTGGGAAGCTGCAGTTTGTCCATGATCAGGAGCTCTCAGTGCTGCTAATCTAGTCAAGGTGCCATTAGCACCCTGACCTGACAGCCATTAGTAAGCTACTGAGTGAGAAGCACACTTTAATGCTTTGTATGAGATTTGATTTAGATTATTGTCGGACATGGTGATGTTTACAGATAGAATTGTAAATATTCTACTCTTAAATGTCTTTCTGGAGGGGTTTATGGGGACACAAATGTTTAATTTAAACTAGAAATGAAAAAATGTACGAGGCCAGCATCGGCTGATACTAAACTTGCTGACAGCAAATGGCAGTGGCCAGTATTCATCCGGTTGTTTTGTACTTACTTTGTTATTTATAATTATATTTTTAATTTTGTTGGGACATGGAAGTATTGAAAGATAATTGAGTTGATAATGGTTTAACAAGTTGAAAAGTCTTGGATTTGTAAGAAGAAAACCGTGCTTATACAAAGACAATGTGACAAAGAGGTGCAATTCTTAAAACACTGGTCCTTTTTTCATACAGCAAATCTAATAGTTGCCTTTGCATTAAATAAAAAACTATTTGGTGTCAGCCAGTAAAAGTGTCTGCATTTTCCAGGGTGTCACAGTAGTTGCTACTTTAAGTTACACACCTGCTCATAAATTAGTTTTTTTTTTTATGAAATCAAATATTAGTTAGTGTAAAACTCAATATTGCAGCAATTCAAACAGCTAAAAATCTTTCTACAGAATTTGTCGTGAATAATTCTTTTCTTTTTTACCGTAGTACATGGGTTGCATTGAGGTGCTGAAGTCAATGCGGTCACTAGACTTCAACACACGGACTCAGGTGACAAGGTAAGCTGTTCATATTTACTGAGCGTGGAAAGCCAGGAGAATTTAATCCGAGATATATGGTATTAATAGAGTTGCCAGTCTTTTAAACATCAATTTGTAAGCAGCACAATACAGATGCGGGAGCAGAAGTGGTTATTTTGTATCTTTATTCCACAGTAAACCAATTCTACATAGTAATAAGCAAATACAAAGTGCAGGAGATGCACCTGTATTTATTCTGTTGGTGTGGCCAAAGATACCGTTTTTTCTGTGTTTGTGTGTACTAACAATACAGGTCAGACAGTGCATGGGTTTAAATGAAACAGCACGCCGGGCTCCTTGCATGTCTCCTTCCTTGAGTTTTCATGGCCTACATGTGATGTTGTTATCAAGCATTCCATGCAATCGTTGACTCCAGAGGAGAAACTCACTCCCCGGCTCCCTTTTCTGTCTCCCCTCCCTTCCTTCTCTCTCTCCTATCTCTCATCCACGATCGATTGGCAGTAATCGGAGACCATCATGCATTCAAGGCTTAAGTACATGGGGGAGAAAGGTGGGGGTGAGCTGAGATAGAGTGATAGAGATAGGAGATCTATTATTGATGATGATTGCTAATGACTGTGAAAAGCTGCAGTGGTCTCCATGAACGCGCCCTGCTGGATAATGTTTTTGTAACTTCTTGAGGAGGAGCTTGCGGAGGAAGAGGTGTTCAAAACAAAACAGCAAAACAAAAGCATCACTTTGGAAAGGATGAGTTTTTTGCAATGTTTTTTTTTCTCGTATTTTTGTCTCACTCCAAATTACATTCAAATGGACTTTAGTGCACCTGAAGCTCATTAAGCTCATCACTGGTGTCCTGAAGAGCTTCCTTTAGGGTTGTTATTAACACAAGACATTTATTTCATATGAATTATTGCATAGTTTGAAAAACAGCATTTAATGTTCATAGTTGTCCCCCAGAACTGACTTCAGCCTTCACATAACATAATGACAAGAAGGCCACAACAAACCATTATGCAGAGAAATTGAGAGAATTTCAAAAATGTATTTCAGCCCCTGGATTTGAAGAAGGTGCTGTCTCCTAACAGGAGTATCTGTGTCATGCTGTTTAACAGCAGCACAGCTGATAATGAGGCCCAGCATTTTATTGCAGGGTAGACTGCAGACATAAACAACAACAGCCCATCGCCTCCCTCCTCTTCCTCCTCCTACCTCTATTCTCTTGTCAGCATGAGTCATTGGAACATTGTGGTGCTTTTCAAAAATCCCTGAGAAGACCTTTCCTTTTGGGGCCTGGGACGATGCTTTTTAAATATTTACAAGCCACTCGATAGGGGCAGCTTGGCTCTTGGTTGCTGTCCTCGCTGTCCCCTGGCAGAGAGATCATGAGCTACAGCTTTGAAGCTAAATCATGCCCTGCTCCCACCATCAGCACGTGCACTCGCACACAAATACATACAAAGGGGGGACACACTCTAAGTGCCCATTAGTCAATTCCCCAGGAGTGTTAGCACAAATCTGAGAGAGAAAAACAAATGCAAGTGTTGATGCCTTAAAAATATTCATTTTGCTTTATAGCAAAGCTAGATTAGGATGTTGTAAAGAGACCAGGCAAAAACAATTTCTACACCTTTGAACTTTGTTAGGTCTATGACCTTTAACTGGGGTGAGAGAATACAAAGTACTGGTACATGTTTGTCTGTGAGTTTTAACTTTGGGTTTTTTTCCATAAATGTGACGCAGCAGTTTTTGTTGCTCTGGACTCTTCTGAATCTGCATGGTTTAACATTTTTATTTCAGTTTCATGTGTCATGTCATTTTTCTGATCAGGGAAGCCATCAACAGGCTTTGTGAAGCTGTGCCAGGAGGGAAGGGGGCTTGGAGGAAAAAGGTTAATAGTACATTTATAATTCTACTTTTTATGCTTGTTAGCATGTGGGAAGAGTTAATTAAACTACAATGGCTTTTGCTCTCCAGCAACAATCAAGTAGGCTGGAAAAAAATCTATATTAAAAACACAAAACTAACCCATCTGTTTCGAGAGATTAATCTAACATATACAGCATGACATTGACATTTTTTAATGTGTTTCACTTGAAATTATGTGATAGTACTTTGCACTGTATTGTTTTTTTTCTTGCAGGCCCAGAACAAAGCTCTTCAGCCCATCATGGGGAAGAGTAACCTGCGATTTGCTGGGATGAGCATCGCAGTCAATATTTCTGTAGACGGTCTTGGTCTACTCATCCCAACCACACGTCAGGTTAGATACAGCTTAATTAGAAAGCAGATCAAAGATTTAAATTAATTTAATAGTTTTATAAAAAAGTTTTTTCTCTGATTTAGATGATTTCTTGCAATTAAATAAATAAATACTGTGTAATCTTCGTCAGATTCTTGTATGTGGTATACAGCATTTGGTCTTTGCTTTCTTGATGCCTTATACAATAGATTAATGTGGTATGTCCAATTGCCTGTCTCAGGTGATAGCACATCATCCCATGCAGTCAATCTCATTTGCTTCTGGTGGAGACACAGTAAGTTCAGCAATGCTGTATGGTATAAACATTTATCATAGTAATATATACAACTCAGTTCTTTGTTTCCAATATCATGATCCAAAAATGAATAATTTTAATAATAGATGTCTAATTTAGGTATGATCTGATTATATTTTTCATTTTGTAAATTGCAGGACACACCTGATTATGTTGCATATGTGGCCAAAGACCCAGTGAACCAGAGAGGTATGTCCTGCAAAGCATTTGTCTCGGCCTTGCTAAACATTTATGTCTCTCTTAAATATGTACAACACTTCTGGTTTAAATGTTAGGAATGCTTTTCTCAAAATCAGTGTGAAAATGTTCCTAAACTGTTGACAGGTTGTGTGGTATGAGAGAGCTGCTTTAAAATAAACGCTCACATGTTTTGTTTATTAGGAGAAAGTTTTGTAATTCAGTTCTTTTTGGCTTTTGTTCAGCATGTCATATCCTGGAGTGCTCGGACGGTTTAGCCCAAAGCGTCATTAGCACCATTGGCCAGGCCTTCGAGTTGCAGTTCAAACAGTATCTACACAGCCCTCCTAAAACCATGGCATCCATGGAAAGGTAACAGGAAGCCCCATATATATGTATATGTAGTAAATGGGAGGCATATGGTATATACAGTACATGGTAATCCACAACTTAAATATAGCAAATACACACTATTGGCTGGTCATCCTGCAGAAAAAGGATTTTTTATGATTATCAGATTTCATTGTTGTGTATCACAAGGAGATGCTAAATACACAGATCTTCTTGAACAATGACCAAACATCAACTCTTAAGAGAAATGCCTAAATAGAAACAGGATAAAATAAGAAGTATCTTCTTTTCAGGTTTCAAATGAGCATCTTCCTTCCTGGTAGCAACTCTAAGGCTGTTTATAAATATCTATCTGATATGTAGAGCTCACATTCAGATGCAGAGAAGTCATATGATCAGAAGAAATGCATTTGAGCACTCAGATCTTCTTTTCTTAGACCAATCATCTATGTGATTATTAAAATTACGCTTTTGCTGTTTAGAGACTTTTTCAGTCACTCAGATCATAAGCTTTTTCCCTTCTTAACGTATGTTTCTCTCTTTAGACCTGCCAGGGTAGAGGAACCCATGTGGGGGGAGGACGAGGACTTCTCTGACCACGATTACTACAACAGTATCCCAGGGAAAGAGCCACCTGTTGGGGGAGTCGTGGACTCAAGACTGAGGCCCAGTGCAACCCTTCTGGGTCACATCCACATACAACCACACCATGTCGGGACAACACCCCAGGTGAGTGTCCAGGCATGAATATAAAAACAGTGTTAGGTCATATTATACTTTAAATTTTGATTTATGGTGTGGTAAGACCTACTGTTTTTCATGCAATTCCACAGTATTTCTACATGTATTATATGCATTGGTATAATTCTGCTCCACCACTTCACCGATCATTCTTAGATCACGCCAGCACTGCTGAAGAGTGAAATGCAACCTTATAATCTAATGTTATTCCAAATGTAACAGAAATAACATCTGGTCATTATCAACCAGTTTTAAATGAAAATGCATCATAGAATAGACTCAGAGGAACTCTGACATCCGTATCATAAACTGGTGACTTATGAGGTTTGCTGCTCCTTCTCCATATATTTAAGATAATAAAATCAAGTGAGCATGAAAATGTACTCCATAAACGTCTTCTTGATGTGCCTGCACCATAACTTCCACAGACAGGTGTAATTACACTTGGTAAAAGAAATCATCAGCTTCCCCTTCCTGCTTGTTCACAATGTGGTGACTCACTATGAATACACATTAGTAGTAAGGATGTTTTTCCCCTGTGTGATTGTGTGTTAGCAGATGGGCTCGCCAGCCAAAAGAGAGCATTCATCCTACGCACCTGGTCAGCTGTGTTATGAGCTTCACTGGGACACTGAAACAACTTGCAGCTCAGGTGAGACACCCTGTGGCAGTAAGTGTAGAAGTGTCTGGCTTGTGATGTCTAACACTGAATAAGAGTGAGAACTATAAGTCAAGGTTTATTTTTCTAGTGACAGAAAGCTAGGAAATAAAGTTTTTTCAATTGTTACCTACAAAACATTGGATCTCTAGTTAGTGATCTTTACATGAGCTTCAACTGGTAATGTTTATTCGTGTATGTGCAAGGAAGATAGTTGGTTTCTAATTCTGTTAGTATGAAAATACAAATGAACTTTGGAACCTGAATGAGTTTTTTCTCATTTTAACTACAGTAGCTCAGAGAGAAGCTCTGTGTCTCTCATGTTTCTCTCATGCTGCACAAATGACTATCAACACTGTAGGAAGAACAATTTAGGTTAACCTCAAGTTTCTTTGGTATCAGTTACATGGTTTTGTCCTTTAAACCAAATTTGTGAATATAACTGTTATAGCGTATAATTATTGCACACTAAAATTACGAGTTGATTTTCTCCTGAATATACTGATATAGCGCGTCACCAGCAAAGGTTGACTTAAGTGAAATGGAAATGCACATTCAAACTATTTTGGTACCACTATGAGGTTGTTTAATTCAGGTTAGTGACTGAAAACGTGTTAGTATTGAGTGCCAACACACAAAAATGAAATGGTGAAAAACAGGTAAACGTATTTTGTGATGTTCTGCAATAAAACTTTTTTTATGATTTAACCACTAGAGGGGACACTTATCCAAAGCATAGGAGTATTGTAGCTAGGTAACATATGCAATGATAGAAAATCACTCATGAATGTGCACACAGAGCTACAACAAGGCAGAAATTTAATAAATTCCTTTGCTTTTCTCTGGTATGACTTCAGATGGGTACTTGTGTGCTGATGGGCAGCCATCAGGCAGCAAGGACTATGAGCAGCACCAGTATGTGAACACTCAGAATCTGGAAAACCTGAATTCATTCTCGCAGGGTCCAGATGGAAACAGAAGGGCCAGGGCCCCTGACAGTCCGAAAAAAGATCTTTTCGATATGAGTGAGTCCTTCAATTTAATATGACAAATACAGTGCAGGTAAAAAAACACATGTTTATATGAAAGCTACAGCAAGGCAATTAAATTCATATCAATGAAACTTCTTTTTTTTTCCTGCAGGGCCCTTTGAGGATGCACTGAAGCTCCACGAGGCTTCTGGGGGGACTGTTTTATCAAGCATAGTGGGAGGCTCTGGAGTGCAAGCTGAAGGAGGAGGGGTTCAAGTCATGGAAGATCAGTGGCCAAGCCCTCCACGACGCAGAGCTCCTGTTGCCCCAAACGAGGAGCAGCTCCGCAGGGAGACCTGGTACCACAGCCGGATGAGCCGGCGAGACGCAGAAAAACTCCTTGTTCGAGATGGAGATTTTCTTATCCGAGAGAGTACCACCAACCCTGGGCAGTATGTGCTAACAGGCATGCACTGTGGCCTGCCTAAACATCTTCTGTTGGTGGATCCGGAGGGAGTGGTGAGTCTGAAATGAAAGTTTAACACTTGCACTGTGCGCTTAAATCTAAACTGTTTGTTTCTAGAGGTAAAAAAGGTCACTAACACAGTCTAATGCCTGTTTTCCATAAAGGTTAGGACCAAAGACATGCTATTTGAGAGCATAAGCCACCTTATTTCATACCACTTGAAGAATGAGCTTCCTATAGTGGCAGCCGAAAGTGAGCTTCACCTCAAACAAGTGGTCAGGAGGAAGCAATGAGTCGTCTGACCCTTCGTGGGATGCGAACTGCAAGAGACATTAGACTGTATGTATATGATACAGATAATAATTAGAATGGCTCAAAATGCAGATACCTAAGCAGTAGCAGCTTTGCCACACCTAAAACAAAGATGCAGAAGGAGAGGTCTTATTCAGATTAATTCCTTAAACTTTATACATAATGCTGTTAAAAAACAGCACCATGTTTAGCAAAAGGCTCCTTAGGTTCACTGCCCAGTAGTTGGGCTAGCTTCCCAATCCATAAGCTTAATATTAGCTCCCATAACTATGCATGCTTTCCAAAATAAAGCTAGTTATTATTTATGTTTATTATTAAGAGCTACATTTGATCATCTCTTTGTTGCAAATAAATGCTAAGAGCTTGTAACCCTATAACACTAACATCATCCTTCTCTGTCCACCATATTTCAGGGCTGAATTCTTCTACGCTCGTACAACCCACTGAAAAACTGAATAATGTTTGGAATGATGTTTCCTGGATGAGTATTCCTATGAAGAACTGTGAATACTTTCTCTCCATGACATACCTCTTAGGAAGGAGAGGTGTCTGACATCAAATTGGTACACTCTCTTCCGACTGACTGTAAACTATAATGTTCTTCATCAGTCATAAACTCCTCAGCATGAAGCAATTAAGCTAACAAGCCAACCAGAATCTGCAGTGTGTCTTGTGCCAGAGCTGCATAATCACCAAGGTCAAAAACTCGTAGCTGTTTGGAGAGGATGCAACCTCAGGAAATATGAAATGAAGTTGATGCACTTCGAAGAAGAAATGTCCTGTAGAGTCCTGTGAGACCATACAGAAACAGGTTCGCCATCACTGGAACATGAATTGCCATCGATTTGCTGGTATGAAAACAAAGAGACATCATTTTCCATATTCAGAAGCTCATTTCTGTATAAACATAAGGAATTACTTTAAATGAATGACAAAGAAGGAAATGAAGATGTGTTTGTCTCTTTGGAATGTAAAGACTGTCACACAATGTCCTTCTGTCTGCAGTATCAGAGAAGACACAAAGAACACACTATGAACACAATATCAGTCCTACAATCAAAGAAAAGCTAGATATTCTTCAGCCTTTTTTGTTTCTCCATGATGATTTAAATACTGAATCCAATTAAAACAGTTATATATGTTCACCCAGACAGAGCAGAGAACATATTTTAATGTCAATGACTCATTTCATCAGATTTGCTAGAATTATCAGTGCTGTTTGGAAACGGTGTTACACAGTTTGATCAAATGGCATGTTATACGAGTCTGTGATTATTCTGGTCTACTATGTTGTAATACATACATCATATGTAAAAAAACAAACCTTTTTGTGTTCAAATGAACTATTTTCCTCAGCCTTCCTACTTCAGTGCCTTAATAACTTCACTGACAGGCATTTGTGTCAGAGTGTATATAATGTGCATTTATGCTCCTATTGGAGAAGCCTAGTTTTTCTTGCCATGCCAATAAAAAAAAGAGTAAAGAACAAACTTCAGGACAATTAAGCTCTTATATTTGTTAACAGTAATGTAAGCTACTCTGGTTTTGGCCTAAGCAATGGTATATAGTATCAAAGCCCTTTTGATTGCTGTTGTCTTAAATGTGTCTTTCTGAAAAACCCCATAGATTTCCTCTTTTAGATGTCAGACACTCTTCTGCAGCAACTGATCTTGAAACGGGGATTTGGATCTTAAATCCTTACTTTGTCCTGGCTCTGGAAACCCATCACCTTAATGGTTATCCATAAATTCATGTCTGTCTGTGGGTAATATACATGTGTGTACTGGGTTTTTTCTGCCTGATTTATTTGACACCGTAATACTTTTGTCCCTGGCTTAGTTTTTTTTTTCTTCAGGCCTCCCACTGTATCAGTCAACATGCCCAATCCAGAGAAATTAGTTCTTTCTTTCTTTGTCTTTTGGTTATTTCTATTATTTTACACTTTATCTGGAATATCTTTGATCTTTTCATCTAAAAGTGAGTGAAATGATTTTTGTTAATAAAAGAAAAAAGAAAAAGAAGAATAGAACTAAACTTATTTGTGAGAACCGATCCGTTGGGTAAATTGTTGTGATCCCATTTTATTTGCATGCAAACACATTTGTTGCTGCCAAATTAGGTCACGAGTTTCCACCAGCTATAAATAAATGGGGTACACATGTCAGAGGATGTGGCTATTGAGGCCTATTATATACACAGTCAACTATATCTGTACATGAAGCATGTTTAACCTTCTTAAACAACCTTTTGCCACCGACAGGATTTACATGAGCACTTCTCATAAGCATAATATATGTGGGGAAAAACAACAAAAACGGCAGATAAGTAGTTTTTTTTATTAAAACAACATTATATAAAACCAGTCTGTTTGTCACATATTCAGTGCATGATTCTATCATCAAAATAACCTTTCTATGTCTACATTCACTTTCAATCATAAACTTCTAACAGGCGATAAAGGCACTCCGCATTTAATTCTCTGTTTGGTTTGCAGTAATGAGACTTGTTAACATTAATTTCATTTATGCATGCAGCAATATCAGATCACAAATCTTTTCTGTTTGGTTTAGTAAACAAAGTTTACAATGCAGCAGATACCAGAGACTTCAGTGTCCTTGGTGAGTCATCCTCAGAATCTGAAGAAGTAGGCGTTGTACCTCTTCATCCATGTGACCCTGTGGAGCACAACATCCAAAAATTAATTCATTTTCCATACTGGCTAATCCAATTCAGGGTTTCTGGGTGGGGCTGGCGCCTATCCCAGCTGTTACAGGCGAGCGGTAGGGTACACCCTTCGCAGGACCAACACCGAGACAAACAACTATTCACACTCACACTCAATTATATGAGTTAGTTATTAAACTACCCAGTAACCAGAGAGAACCCAAGCATACAAGGGGAGAGCATGCAAACACCACATTACCACTACTCCACCGTGCAGCCCATACAGGAATGCAATGTGCGGAAATCTGTTTCAGTTACTGTATATCTAGGCTCAGAACCTTCCGGAGGGAAAATCTATTTTTTACAAATACATTAACAGCTTTGATTACATTAAGAGCATATTTTTGAAAATTAGATAATTAGCTTTATCAAGTATGAACCAGTCTTCTACCAGTACGCTTCAGCTTTGGCTAATTTGTGTCCATGTTTACATTTTTTTGCCAGCATTGAAAGTATATGAGCAGTGTGTGTGTGTACACTTAGACTGACCTGTACAGCTGCCAGTAAATGGGAGCGGTACACAGTCACCACTTGTTTGTGCTTTCTCTCCCAGTCCTGGAAAAAAACATTAATATGTAAGTAATTAAAAAAAAGCTTTTAGATTCATCAGGTTTTCACATCATCCATCCTTTGAGCCACATCTCTCATCACCTGGAGCTGTTGGGTCAGTATAGAAATCCTGTTCTGCAGCGCCATTTGTTGTCCAGGGTTACCATGATGGGTGGATGAGGGAGAAGAGGACGTGATACCAAGTGGAGGTGAGAGAGCTCCCAGGGCCTCTTTTAGCCGGAAAACCTCCTTGGAAAGTTCTGTTATCTATACAGACTGATACATCAGCTTTCCACCTTAAACCCACAACTCTAGCTGCTAAAAATGGATTCTCACTTTGCGATCCTTTTCTTTCACCAGGCCCTGGGACTCCTGGATGTCTTTGTGAAGCTCCTGGATGTGGCCAGACTGGGACCGTAGGTCAGAGAGCTGCTGCTGCACTGTGGCCAGCTGGGACTCTGCCGCCTGTCGCTCGCTCTTGTTGAAGAGCGCCTCTCTCTGCACCTGGAACACCTAGAACAATATAAGCTTTTATCTTATTCATCTTTTTTTGTATTTCGTGTATGACTTTGGTGTGTCTCTCCTTTCTTTTTTAAACCATTTGATTGTACAGAAAGATAACATGACATTAAATGACATGCTTATTCTGATTCTGCTATTTTCTGTTCTCAAGCTAATTTGCTGACTTTGACCACTTAATGTTTTTTACCCTGCATGTCACATGCACACATTCACACACTGCCCTTCTACATTTTAGCAGAAATACTTTACTATCACACACATCCTGACCTAACCAACTAAAAACAAATCTTACTTAACCATGTTTGCAATTGAGTAACTTTCAACCCACTAAGATATTCACTGTAATAGTCATTTTGACCAGGAGTACTGGTAACCGAAACCTTGTCTGCTACACCAACTGGTTTGTGTGTGTCATCCTAAATGTTCTCATTAGAAGAACAGAAGTATCACAATTTACAAAAATAAATGTAAAAAAAGATAAAGAAGAGGAGACTCTTCATTTACATCAAGTATTTCTAGTAGAAGACTACTTCAAAAGACAAATGTTAACTACATTTGTAGTCATCAAGAAGGTTTAGTGCTCATACAATGCTACTTCAAAACATGAGCCAGTACAGAAAGGGATCACTCCAACAGGGTGGTGCAATGAAGAGGGGAAGTAAAAGACAAATTAATAATGTAAAAGCAAGAAAGTGGCCCTAATGGAACACAACTTACTTTGTGGAAGACACAATAACACCTAATTTGACTTTAGCAGCATTAGAAAAGCCTGGTGGCACACACAATGACACACAAACACGCCTACCTCAGTGCATGTCTTCTCATGTTTCCGAGTGAGATCGTTGAAGCGAGCTGTGATGGCGTTGATCTCCAACTGCAAAGAGAGCCGAAGAGCTTCATGGTCCTCCTTTGAGATCAGACCTTGTTCTGCAGCCTTCTGGGACTTAAGCTCTCTCAGCTCCATTTCCTTCTCTGTCAGAGCATCCTGAGCTGCAGCTGCACTGCTCTCACTGGCCTGCAGGGTGCGCTGGAGCTCTGCCTGTTCAACAACAAGAAAATGTTAGACAATCAAGTGTAACTTTACTTTATCTACTTCTCTGGATTTAGTTATTTAACAGCAGTTTCTGTTTTGCATGTCTCATAAGTGCTTGTAAGTTAATTTTATTTTAGGAGTGACACACCTGTCTAAACTCACTCTATTTGATAAGCACAGTCAAATCTCTAAGACAAACACTTAAAAATCACTTAAAACCCAAATGAAACTTATTTTTCTGTGAACTTGACAAAACATGGATGTAATTATTGACTACATCTGCAAAAAGTAATGTGATTGAGCAGATGGGATCAAATCAGCTGTCCTTTATCTGTGCAAAAAAACTAGTGCAGTCTAAGATAATGCAAAACTCCATTAGTTTAATTCTTAAAATATGTTCTTCCATATCTATTGTCAGATTATTCACTGACCTTGACTTTCTCATGCTCCTCTTTGGGAATGCTGTCCTGCATGACCTGCAGTTTGGCTTCTAATGTTGCAACCTGCTCCTCAGCTTGGGCCCGCAGAGTTTTCTCCTCTTGGAGTTCCTGCATCATCTGAGCTAGCTGTTCAGATATTGCAGACAAAGCCTCTTTATGTTTTGAAAGTGGCACTGCATCTTTCAGTTGCAGGGCGTCCTGTGCACGGCTCTCACGTTCAGCGCACAGACAATCCAGAGCCTGCGCCGCTTCCTGTCTGGCCACCTCCAGTTCTTCTCTTACTGCTGCCAATGTGCTCCTTGAGTGATCTGATGAAACAGAAGTGTGATTATGTACAAGGTAATCAGAATAATCTGCTTCGAAAGAAATGCAATACCAAACAATGGCTCTGGATACCTGTCATTGGGGGCTCTGAGCTCTCTGAATGGTCTTCTTCCTCCTCATCATCATCATCTCTACGTGGAGGAGGTCTGAGTCTCTCCAGCTCCACAAGGGCATCATTTAGCCTTCTTGCCACGTCAGCCCTTTCCCTGGCCAGCTGCTCACACTGGAGCCCAAGAGTCACTTGGACCTCCTCTAGCTCAGAACGAGGTACACACTTTCTCAATTCTCCTTCCAGCTCAACCAAACGCTCCTGAAGGCGGCGAACCTGATCTCCATTCACTGCTGTTTCTCTGTCTTTCCCTGATGTCCTGCTCTCTGCCAGGGCTTTCTCCAGCTCAGAAACTCTGTCACGAAGAGACTCCACTGTATCTGCCTCTCCTCCTTTGTCTTCCTTTTCTTTGTCCTCCTCTTTTTGAGCAAGTGCTGCCTGGAGTTCCTTCACTTTTTCCCTCAGCTGTTTGATTTTGTCAGTGTCCTGGCTGCTCTGAACTTCTGCCTTGTCCTGTCTCTTAGCAAGCTCCTCCTCTAACTCCGTCACCCTGGCTCTCAGCTGTTGCGTCTCCTGAAGAGAACCCTCTTCTGCAGCCCCAGCAACTGCTCTGGCAATATCCCCTTCAGCACACTCCACAGAAAGCACCCCAAGGCGCATCTGCTCTTTTAGTTCTTCCAGTTCACATTTAGAGGAAGCCAACTGCTCCTCCAGTCCCCGCAGCTTCTCCTTTAGAGCTTCTGTGCTGTCTTCATCTGCAGCTCCTTCCATAGACTTCTTATCCCCCCTATAGAACAACACGTGATGAAGTAAATACTAAAAAAAAAAGTAGTTACTTTGCCTTATTTCCTATATGGATTAAATTACTTTAAGAACAATTATTCTTGATACAATTCCAGCTATCTCTGGATACTGTAAGGTGTTTTGATCTCCAACCTTCACCTATTTAAACACTTAAATATATATTATTCCTTACATAATAGACCATAACACTATAACACTGTCACACATAACACATTTTTATAATTTAATTATGCTTTTCAAGTACAATAGGACAATCCAAGGTTTTTAAGTGGTTGAGAAATCAACAAAACCTTTATATTAAGGGTCTAAATTACACAAACAGGCCTGCTCCTCCTTGCCATACAAGAAATGTCTAAATTAAGCACATTTAAAAAATGGCTGTCCCTGCATTACCAAACGTGTACAGATCTAAAAATATTGGTTCAATCAATTAAAATGTGGCAGATGTTAGATTTGCTGGTAATATGTTATTAAATATTCTGTCTTACTGCTCCTCAGTTACACTGGAGGCTTCCTCAGAAGCTTGGGCCTGAGAAAGGCGCTCCTGAAGGGCTTCAAACTCCTTCCTTAGGGTCTCATACTGTACCATGGGCACAGAATCCAGGCTGGGAGCCTGCATGTCCGTGTCATCCTTCTCAAACATCTCCAGCATCTGTACACAGCAGAGAAAAATAATCTAGCAGCATATGGAGGTTAACAGCTTTTATAAATGTTATTATGGGTACAGATAACATATTGATGCTTAAAATATGGGTGTGTGTAACGAGCTGCAAAGTCTCTTTACTAAAATAAAATTCTGTTAGAAATAAGAAAAGTAGAACGATGAAAGTGACTAATTAGGATTTTCAACCACTACTGAAGGCCAAGCGCTAAAAAACACATTAGTTTTTTACTCACTTATCAAACTAAACCAATCAAATCGGCAATCAGATCTGTTTCTCAAAAGTTGCTGGCACACCGAACATCAGGGCTGACCTCCAATGAGCAAAAAAGCATTTCGTCCAGGTGAACCCTACTTTAATATTTATTGCAAATAATATACAGCCTTCTCTCGATCTCTGATGCCATGCTGATGTCATATTCACAAACAGATCCTGGCATTTGCACTGAAAACTCTGCTGGTGGTGCCAAAAGGGAGGCACGAGAAAACATCTAGAAAATGTCTGGCCCTGGCATCACTGGCTGTGAACACCATAAAATCAGTTGCTATTTTCATAAGACACTGATGAAGCAACAGAGCTCTTGGCAAAAAAATGGACATTACTCATGCCTCATGGAGAATACATTAGTTCTTTATGAATGAAGTGTTCTATGTAAGTACATTTAAATTGCTTTTCCTTGCTATGTTTAGCTATCATTAAGATGCAAAGCACTCTCAAAATGCAGCACAGACAAAAGTACAAACACTGTCAGGAGAACAAAGATGTAAATAAGAAGTGATTATTTATACATTGTTTACCTGAAGATATATAAACCACTATAACAAACCTCTTGTTGTGGTTTCTTTCTGTCTTTCATTCATGATTTCTCCTTTAAAATTCACAGTTTCTCTTTTACTAATTTATTTTATTCATTTAATCTCTTCAGTCTTATATCAGTTGTCAGAGATCCTGCTTTTCTGTTAGGTTTTTTTATCATACAGCAGAACAACTGTAAAACTCAAGCTTGCATCCACACTAGACATGTTTCCAGCAGCGAATGAACAATCGACTGCCACAGAGCAAAACATGTCAGAAAACTTCAAAGCAAAAATAGCTTTCCTCACATCAACCAGCATGACCCAGTTTGTGAAGAACGTCTACAAACTCCCTCCATCTAAGTCTGATGCTGTTCTGTCCTGTGTGTACCTGTGTAAACTCACATGGCTCAGTTCATTAGTCTGCCCGTGCTGTGTCTCTGAGTTTAAATGATCATGAATAGTGCTTAAATCAGGGACACCCAGCTGCTTATAAAAGACATTTAATAATCACTTCACTCATATTACAATTTATATGCATTAGCAAGGTCTAGGAAATATTGTGTGTGTGTATGGAATTGTTTTTGTGTGCTTCATTGCGCTACATGTATAAAATGAACAGCATAAGCATGTATTTGTGTGGGTTTAAATGTACTTACTTGTACTTTTAGAACAAGTTCAGAGTTCTGTACTGCAAGTTCTTCGATTTGTTTACGCAGCTCGGTAACTGTTCTCGGGTCCGCGTGGGCAAAAGTGGGGTCGGCAGAGTCAGTGTCCGTTTGAGAAGTGAGCTCATCCTGAGCAGGAGAGGCTCTGGAGCGCTTGGAGAGCAGCTTTTCTAGAGAGAGAGACCACAACCAAAATAAATCACTGAACTCCCTGAGGTCACAGACACTGGAATGCTAAAGCAGCACAGCGTGCGTGCATGGAAGTACATACGTGTTTTCTAATTGGAAAGTGGAAGGTTCACAAATGCCTGGGCTGCATACCTGGGAAGTCCAGCATTTCATCCATATCCTCACAGTCAATGGCTCCTATACCATGCCCCCCCTTCAGCTCCTCAAGCAACTTATCCCTCTCTGTTTCTGCCTCTTTAAGGCGCTCCCTTAGCTGGGACAGCTATTGAACACATGGAAAAATTCAGAGGATATAAGTGGAAAATTAACTGTTGATACTATTTCCTATATTGATGTACCTCCTCCAAGGCAGAGAGGGCAGTCTGTTGCTGCTGCTCCAAGGTTTTGATCTTCTGAAGTAGACGGCCTCTCTCTAAACGCAGCCGTCGTATCTCCTCAAACACCTCCTCATCTTCTGCCTTATCCAGATAAAAACATTCATATAGTACATTTCATATGATACAAAGGAAGGACAAACTGATATTTGCAGCACTAACCTGGGCTGATTGTTGGCTTTCTGGAGGCAGGGGGGAAGGAGACTGGGACTTCTGGGGCTCTGGTGATGGAGCAGGGGAAGCTGGACTCTGAGGCGGTGGAGAGGGTTGCAAACCCTGGATCTTTGTGATGGTTAAAAGAATACAAAAAAAAGCAATGATTATATCGTTACACAAATAATCTAGAAAATGTTGTTTGCACTAAACAGTTTGATGGCATTACTGTGAGGCTGGATTGTGCTTGTTGTAAAAACAAAGCAAAAAAGCTTTCCATCCAGTGTCTCGTGGTACCTGGAGAGGAGAGCGGGGTGGTGGAGGAGCTTTCCGCTTACGGGGGCTACTCCCCCCTTGCAGTGATGAGGCACCTGAGGGGATTTGGGGGGGCTGCGTGGGAGTAAGGAGGGGTGGGACATCACTGATAAGGAGAGATCAAGCTCAACTTAAAAACATCACTGTCTTATCTTGGGGTGAAAAAACAAGATAAGACAAAGTGGAGAGAAAGCCAACAACAAAAATCAGCACACAGAAATAATGACCTCATATTGGAAAACATGCACAATATGACCAGCAATGATGAGCTTATTGATGGAGGGAGTGATGCAATGCATGGTTACGCAACATTACCTCCTCAGCTGTGCTTTCAGAAGCTATGTTAGCAAAAAGAAAGAGACATGGAAAAAAGCTTAAACCTCTTCAGCAGTATCAGCAAACACCCACAGGCCCATAGGTCTACAGTACATACTCTTATTCTCCCAATCCCTTTCTCTTCATATATGTCCCATTCACGTTTTATATAAACCCACTAAATAGACAGCAAATTAAACACTAACATGGTCAGGCGTCACATGCAAACCAAGTCAGACCAGCTGCACATCTGTTTTTCATACATCAGCAAAATATATGGGACATTAAGGTGGAACAAGCTTCTTGTTTCATTTAAAATAAAAAAACTATTTACACACTAAGATGTCATCCAAATAGATGTAGTCTCCTTACAAAAGCATAGTGGGGGAACATTGTACCAAACACAACCAAAACAAACCAAAAAGACAAAAAACTAAACAGAACTGACTCATTAAAGCTCTCGCTTTGTTTACTGGTTTTGTTTTACTGTTTTATATGCAGAAATAAGCTGCACTGTTTAAGAATACACGTACTGTAAGATCTTTGAGTGAAGAATAATGGAAAAATAAACAAGGCTCATATATACCTAGAGGTACGCCATTCTGCAACATGTGGATGATGCGCTGGTTGCCTGTGGTTGTGCTGTAGTCCACAGCTTTTTGGCCAAGCGAATCAACGAGCTGTGTGTTGGCCCCACCTCTAAGAAGAGCTTCAACAGTCTCAATGCTGTCACTCTCACAGGCTAGCATCAAAGCAGACCTGTCAATTACATGATATATAATAAGGAAAAACAACATCCAACTTAATAAATCTTTAGTTATTAAGCCAACCGCGTACTAGAAAACAACATAGTTTGGCTATTTTAGACCCTGTGTTAAGTATTATGCCAAGACATTATGCAGATTTGGAGAGTTTCTACAGGAATTATATATATATATATAAAATTAAGGATACATTCCCAGTATATCAGTACCTTCCTTGGTTATCTTGTATGCTTGCATTGGCACCTCGACCCAACAAGAAAACACACATCTCTACTCTGCTCATCTGTGCTGCTAAAATCAGCGACGTGGCCCCTTCCTGTAAGATACACCATCGTCCAAACGTCAAAAAACACTTTAATAGACATATCATCAGACATATCAGGCATTAAATAAACCAACAAACAAAATGGGAATTGCATAATGTTGTAGAAATCTAACTTACATTGTCCTGAACATCCAGATTGGCTTTGAAGTCCCAAAGGGTCTCAGTACAGGACAAGCAGCCACTGATGGCTGAGAGACACAATCAAGTATCAACAATTTGTATACAGTTTGTGTTTTATCATCACATAAATAATCAATAATACATTTCTCAGCACTGTAAAACTGTTGTTGAAAGTTATCTGTAAGAAAAATACTTGCAAACTCCTTTTGTTCTGTAGCTGTTACCTGCATGATGAAGTGGAGTCCTACCAATGCTGTCAATGCAATCTACTGCCAGCCTCTCCTTGCAGAAAAGAAACAACATAAACTCCAATTGTATTCAATGCAATTAAAAACAATGAAACAAAAAAAAAGAAGAATTTACTGTAGTAATTGGTCCTCTGCAGAAAAACTGTGCTTTACCTGCAGCAGCCTCTTTAAACACTCTGGCTGGCCACTTTTTGCTGCAAGGTGAAGGGCGTTGAAGCCTGAGGTCAACCAGACATAAACAATCAATGAAACATGTATTTTTGGCTTATAGAAGGACATTTTTTTTTCCGTAGTAAAATATCTCACCTGCCCCATCAGTGACATTGATGTCTGCTCCATGGGACATGATTACCTCCAGGCAATCTAGCCGACCTTTGGATACAGAAAGATGAAAGCTGGCAGGTGAAAGAAGGATGACATGTTATTATAGACGAGGAAAGAAAGTTGCCTTATATCTACATGTCTGATTCCTGAAGACTGATCAAAGCCTGTGATGTTTTTCATGAGGTTATTTAAGAAAGAGTAATTTATCAAACACCTTACTTTATTTTTTCTAAAGTCCTAAAGGCATTTTTCAGATTTTGAAGTGATCCAAGACGATTATTTTTTCTGTCAGTGTGGAAGTACTTTTATAGTCATACCAGGGTGGATTGGTATGTTACTGTGTTTGAACATATTAAAGATGCATTATTAATTTAATGAAAGATTATCCGTGTAAAAATAAGACTCGCAGACGTCATCTGAGAAAAAGTGGGAAATCATGTAGATGAAAGGCAGAATATGCAGCTTACCAAACCAGTTATTATAACTTTGATGAACAACGTATTGCCTTAAATTACCAGCAGGCATAGAATCTTAATAAAATATCTACAACTCTGGAGCAAATTAAACACATGTCGGCAACATGAAAATTGCTTAAAACATCATGAGGACCGGAAATAAACCACAGAACTCACGCTGACTTCCCCTCAGTGTCCAACTTGGTGGGACAGAGACCTTTTTTGACAATGAGAGCAGAGACTTTATCAGGTTCATTTTGCTCCACAGCCTGCAGCAGCCTTTCATCACTCTTGCTCCAGTCCTGACTCTAGAGGAGGGGGGGGGGGGGGGGGGGGGGGAAAAAAAAAAAGGCCCCACAGAACCCCAGAACCCCACTTCCACCCCCCCCCCCAACAAA
>JBAMHV010000015.1:16281967-16320603 GCA_037177535.1 Pseudomugil gertrudae | reverse complement strand
TAAACCAGTGTAGTGGAGTATGAGAGATACCAATGGAAGACAGACGATGGAGCAGGGTGGAGTGGGAAATGGTGTCAAAGGCTGCGGACAGATCAAGGAGGATGAGGATGGTAAGAAGTCCAGAATCAGCTGCCATGAGGAGATCATTAGTGATTTTGTTAAGTGCAGTTTCAGTGCTGTGGAGGGGGCGGAAACCAGACTGGAACTGTTCATACAGATTATTGTGGGATAGGTGAGAGTGGAGTTGGGAAGCAACGGTTTTCTCAATGATTTTGGAAATGAAGGGTAGGTTTGAGATTGGACGGAAGTTATTAAGGTCAGAGGGGTCAGCACCAGGTTTTTTCAAAATTGGGGTGATGGCAGCAATTTTGAGGGATGAAGGAACAGTTCCAGTGGTGAGAGAGGAATGGATGATGACAGAAATAAAGGGGGTCAGAGAGGGGAGACAAGCTTTAACTAGGTGTGTAGGGAGGGGGTCCAGCTGGCAGGTGGTTGGCTTAGATTTTTGGATGAGTTTTGCAATTTCCGGGAGAGTTGGAAGCTGGAAAGAAGAGAATGAGTGTCGGACAGGGTGAGAGTCGGCTAAGTTGCTGAGGTGGGGAAACATGACAAGGTTTCCCACATAAATCGTGATTGGAACCGATAGGTTTATATCCTTGAATGTAAGAACAGCCTCTGGTACCTGCTATTGAACTCAAACAATCTAACGATTTGTTTAATTGCAGTGGAACATAAGTATCCCCTATAGCTGATTTTCTTTGTGCAATTTTGTGGAGGAATGTGTTACATCTGCAGAACCAAGGCTAAGATATTGAGATGTTTGTTAAATCTGTTAAAAAATATATTGGATCAGACTGAGTGATTAAACCTTTGTCTAATCATCAGATTCTGTTTAGCTGCTTCGTTTCTTTTACCTTTTGTTATCTTTGCAAGCGATATTTAATCCACACGATTAAAGACTTAAAAATGCCTCAGTAATATGAGAGTAAGTGAACATCCTAAAGGTTCATAACTCTTACCTAAAAGTTGGCTATTGCATTTCAAGTAAATATAATCATGAATAAAATATGCCGCTGTGTCATATAGCCATATAAATATCCCGTGTCAGCAATTTCTTAATGAACAGCATGAGATGATCAATAACATCATCTTTCTTTACTGTGCTTTTTTTTTTCATGTAATGAAGTTTCTCTTGAATTGGGGAAAATTGCAGACACTGATGTTAAATTTTGCTGTAACTGCAGTTCAATGGCTGCATTTGTAAGATCATTCACCAATAGATGACAGAAGTCCGTTCCACCTGGTTTTTCATTCTCCACAGCTGAGTGAGCGCTCAGTGCCACGAACTGTCCCTTTTGACGACTATCCAGTTTTGGACCTCTCTCTGGCCTTGTGATCTGCTCCCACATCATCTAGTACACAAGCATCGTTTTCCATTTCTCTCTCCTCCTCCAACATCTCTATATGGCCCTTTCCTCTCCCTTGTCTGTCCCAGTCATTTAGTGTAAAAGCTTGCCCCCTCCCCTTTCGCCATTCTTCTATCTCTCCATCTCAAGGACCCTGAGGGGAGTCTTTGACTGCCTCTCTAATCTCTCCTTTAGCGAATCCTATGTCCTGTCCTCTCACCGTTGTCACTCAAGCTGCCCTTTGGTAGTCAAAGGAAGTTTCTGATATCAGGAATAGGTGAATGGAACATCTCTTCCTTTACCCAAACTGAGAAACCAAGAAGGAAATCTTTTGTTGTTGCTGCTAGATGGAGCCAGTGGAGAGATTAGATTCACAGCGGTAATGGCAGAGCATTTGGTATAGCATTGTCACTTTTTTTTTGTCTTCAGTTGACTTTGAATTGAGCCTGTCACTCTAAGGCTGTATATCTGGCTTTTTATGCACGCCTGTCTTCTACAGTCTGGTTTTGCTCATTAAAATACTGACAATATGATGATAAATGTGAGACTGAAATAATAATTTATATTTCACAAAGTCCTCCCTGAAAAAAAGCACATAGAGTATGTGTTTTTTAAAGTTCTCAGAGTAGTTTCCTTTCAGCTTTGTCTCGATTCCCGAGTTAAGGATCAAAGCCTGGTCTCCCCGCTGACACATATCTGCATGCCTAAACACTCCCCAGCCTTTACTGTCATCTTCTCCTCAATCTTCAGTCTTTATCACTCTGTCAAATTTGATTTTATATACACCCCCAGTCTCTTCCTCCTGTCTGTGTTTTCCACCATCATGTTTTCTTTGAGTTTGTCATTTTGTTTCCTCATATCTAGTCGTTATCTCCCAACCTTTTCCATCTTGCCGCGACACCATGGGCTCCCAGTGCAGGTAAAGCAGCATTCAACCCTGCTGTTCTTCTGTCTCAGTGACTTAACATCTAACGCTGACAAATGACAGTCCCCCGCCTCCCTGCCTTGTGCCTCTCTTTCAGTTCTTCATTTCTTTTCTTCCTTGTTTTACTCTCTATTCCACCACATTTGTTGCTCCTCTGTCAGACTCACTCCTTTCTTTTCATTTCCCTTTGGCCTTCTCATCATAACCTCAGGGTCCTTCCCTGAGGCGCTCCATTTGGTCACCATGGTGATTACAGGGCTGCCCAATAGCGTTATCTTATCTTGTGAAGGTTAAGGCTTTTCTCTTCTTTTTACAAGGAAATGGTAAGTTTGGTCTTGTTTTTTACCTTCTTATGTAAATACACACTTTAAAAAAGCAAAACAACACACGATAACAACACAAGAGATGCTGCTTCTTTAATTTTTTCCTCCTTTTTGTGCAACCTGTTTTTCAGAATGGTATGTGAAACAACATTGTGATTGGAGCGTCAGCTCAGAAGCTCCCATCGAAGCATTTAGAAATCACATTTCCTCTCTTTGCTTGCACCTGTCATCCTAAAGCCCTTTATCTCATGGTCATATTTGACTTCAGAAAACCGATGCACACGCTTAGAAGCAGTTGTTGGTTGAAACCCACTGACAAAGTGATGTAAATGTTAGCAAGAAATCATGGATGCTGTTGTGCGCCACGCTGGATTGCTGCTGGGTTGCAGGTTAGACAAGAAGAGAGGGGGGAGGTGGCTTTTCTACGGTGGCGCCACTCAGCATCTAACCCAAGGCCTTCTTAAACATTATATGAATTTCTGAGCACACAACAAGCTGCGCAAACATCTCTTCTCTCAACAGGCTTTTTGTTTAAATTTATGGTAGAAAATTTTCTTTGTTTTCTTTGTTTCATGTGACCATATTAGTTGCTAATATTATTCCTGATTGGATCTGTTTTGTTTGTTTTTTTGTAGACTATATGACACACTGCACACATCTATGAATGTTTTTATGCATACATTTATATGCCTGAATCTCTGTATTCTATGACAGAGCTGCAGCGTGGCCCTGGAGGAGGAGGACGGACACGTGGAGGACTGCAGCTCTATGATACTCCCTATGAAGATGAGCGAGGACAGCGCCGGGGTTACGTGTATGGGGAACTCCAGGAAGAGGGCAGGGAGAGCAGCAGGCTTCCGCAAGATGATGAAAGACCAGCAGACGAGTATGATCAACCTTGGGAATGGAAAAAAGACAATATCTCCAAAGCATTTGCAGGTATCATTGAAAGAAAGAAAAAAGCTGTCCCAACTTGCAAAAGCCAGGTAAAGAATAAGCTAACAGCGAATCTTAATTAGTTGGTGAGTTTGAAAGTGCAATGCTGGCTCCTCAATTCAGTGTTAATGGCCAAGATTGTTCCAAAAATATCTTATTTTAGTAGTAGTCATTTAAAATGGTAAAGGATGATACAAACCTCACTCATATGAATTTGATGATTTAATTTAGAATTGATTCTTCTGTTTTCTTTTATGCCACCAGGCTTGATCAATACTCAGTCTTATGTTCACAAACCCACACACATTACGTCATTCTTCTACTGCATTAGTGTCAAAACATCGGAGCGTCAAAACATAGGAGCAAAACAGTAAATCTCTGCCATCTATAGAAAAGATGTCTTTAGCCTTTAGGTGCTAAGGCTGAACGGTAACCTATCTCACTAAATACACATTTGCAGGAAATTTCTCAACAGAATGAGTGAAAATAGTCAAGAACAGGCTCAAAAAGAGCTGTTTTAAAGGTCAGAGCCCTCCGAGGAGCACACACACAATCTTATTGCTGTTAAAATAACTGTCTATCTCTTGACCTTTTACATAGTATGCTCCCTATCATTACTTCTCCACAGCCTTTTTAACAGGAAATAGTGCTGTGACCTTCACTGTCTCAGCTCAAATGACACGTATGTCTTTCACATGTGGACACATCTTGGTGGATATTGATTTCTCATTCTCAGGCATGTGACTGACCTGAGTCACAACAAGCTTTGAGATGATCATCAGAGATGGCAGACGTTTTATTTCTCTTAATTTGTGCCCCCCCAGTTGTATTTTATATTTTTAAAGATATTCTTGCAGTGCATATTATCTCCCGTCACATTATCTTAATGATTACAATAAAGGAGAAGTAAAAATGAGAGAACAGGACTGATAAATCATTTAGGTATGGATCAGTGCAAAGCGTGCAAGGCCAAGTCAGCTTAATTGAGCTGCAACTCCATGTCATCAAGGTCAAGGTGATGGGATAATAAATCAGCCTTGGTTCAGCCTCACTTCTCTCCATTCCCACTTCCTCCCTTCAGTTAATTACATTAATTCCATACATGTCTGTGACTGATCCACTCTTAATAAGAGAGTCATGGTCAGTACACCATTGTCTGAATATCCACACATACACACACAAATCCATTCTCATTATGTCCACGCTCTAAGTGTTGTAACCAGAGGAGGAGCATAGAAGCAGTGTGACTTATTGGACAGTAGAGATAATTTCAAACAAAGATACAAGGCTGTTCATTTTAACGCCTGCATCACTTCTCACCTACTTTGCCCTCATTCTGCTGTAACTGTCACGTTTTTTCCTCCTCTACAGCACCATTAGAGTGCGCGTTGGAGGAAAATGCTTGTGCAGCCTGAGATGTCTGACCTCTTGTTTTTTCCATTCAGAGTCAGCACACAGAGCTGGCATTCTGTCTGGACACACCAAGGCACTGAAGTGTAAACAGACAAACAGTATTTTCCGTTCTCACATTTAATCCATATTCCCAGACCCACTCAGCGTTGCTAGGCACAGCCCACGTACAAGAGTGGGGAAAGATGGGAAGGACGGGGCATAGGAAAAACAGAGATAGAAAGAAGGGGGCAAGGGGGGTGAGAAGTGTGAAGTAGACAGAGATGGGGAAATGGATAGAGAGGTTGCCTAGTAAAGCAAGCTGGAGGAAAATGGAAAGGGACATCCAAGGTTATGGTATGTTTGGTAGCAGCTCACTGGATGTTTGTGGAGCCCCAGGGCCTCGGTGGGGAGGAGTTGTGAGGAGTATTAATTGTCGGGAGCTGTGGCGAGGTGAGGCAAGCAGCGAGAATGGCGGGTTCAGGGCCATTGTGGCAGGGCACAATCAGTCATCCACTAACACTGGCGCACTTTCTCACACACATGGCACACCAACACGGCAGCGGTGACAGGGCTGTCCCCACAGTCCTCCCCTCCCTGCTGATGTGACACACTCACTCAGATAACCTGCCACAGGGGGCAACGGGGGGGAGGGGGGTATCGCAATCTGCCAACAGACCCTCATCATCACCTCCTCAGTGGCACATGCACATTTTCAACTCGGTTTTCCTGCTCTTATTATCACCAGACACCTAATTTAAGGGTGAGAGAAGGTTTTGTGCACGTTGGCCCAAGAGATTGAACGGGGGAGTATGGGAGGAAGGAGGGATGGATCGCTGGTGCACATTGTATGTGGAATAATGTGCACTTCATTCATGCAAGAGCATCACTACAGAATGTCTGATTATAATTTTCACAGCTTAGCCACGCTTAAATGTAATCGCCCAAGTGAAAATTGAATGCTGCGGCTATTTTTCCGATCAAATGTAAGCTTGCTTCCAAAGCTTCTTGCATAAATACAGCACGATGCCAAGTCCATTTCAACTAACTCCATGACTGGGATCATCCCAGTGCCAAAGGAATTGGATTTGATGGACCTCTCTCAGTCCAGAAGGTTTTAACTAGAAAGAAGAGCTGTCACTGGTCGTACCATGTAGATCAAATTACATCTGTCATTAATTCCTAGAAGTTATTAGACAGTCTAACTGTGGGAGATTGGTCCTGAAGCCATTCTGCATTACTGAGCTAATGAGAGGCACCATCTTATTAACTCCCAGATGGCTGTACCTAATGAACAGATGAGTGGGTGTTTCAGGTGGTGGTGTTTTCTTTTTCTTCTTTTTTTTTATAGATGTTTTTAGCTTTTAAAGTCCACAATAGAAGCTCTGAGCTATTTAATGTCTGTAATAGCTGAAGATGGAGAGAGTGGAGCGTGTGATGAGAAAACCACAAATCAGCTGGAAGTCTGGATGGGGGAGGTGAATGAATAACGTTGCCACCCCTCGCAATTACTGTTATGTTGCCATTGAGCAAAGTACTTACCCTCCACTTGTTCCCGTGCAGCTGCTCATTGGACAGCTGCAAAGGGCTTAGGGTTGTTCAGAGAAGCTCCACTGTTTGATGAGCAGTTGTAGCACAAGCCTACATGAAGGTAAAACCACGAACGTGGTCATGATCTGACTTCACTGCACTGATTTCTTTAAACTGATTTTGTAACATACATCTTAATAGAAGCACCATGTGTACAAATTGTTGGGTTTTCTAAAATCAACACGGGTATATAGAATTTAAAAGCTGGAAATATGATTAAAACAGTATTTGCTTGACACTTCGACCAGTTTGCACATCAGAAAGCATTTTGATGAACTGGTATTTGTTCATGTGGCCAGTTTTTTAGATAATGACTTTTATAAGACTTCCTGGATTTAACTTGAATGTCATGCAAGGCCATATATCAGTGCATGTCTGGGTTATTTCTTCAAATAAAAATTCTTCCAGAGTTTTGACTTCCATGAGTTGATGGAATTGGGATGATTTGCTGTGACATGTTGTCTAAACAGTTATGTTTCCCCTGGAATGAATTGCATTGACTTGTTAGCCCTTAACTTTTCCTTTTAGCGCCTTCATCCATGTTAACTTGATGATGTGTCAGCATTGATCTCAGAGCGCTGCCATGCCTTGAGGCGGGTAAAGGGACCATATTGCTCGGCTTGCCAGACATTGTTTAGGGTCCTGAGTCTTCAAATGATGTCACATTAGTGGTTGTTCTTTATTAACTGTGCAATTGTTTTTGCAGAAAAAGAGACCAAAATCTGATAAATTGTACAGAAAACATGCATGTTATTTTTTACATGGGGAGTGTAAAATGATACCATTTTATGTACATTTATTTTAATTTTCACTGTGCACTACATTCTGGGACATAAGGTCCATCGTTATTCATTAACAAACAACAACAAATTCCATAAACGGCACATTAATAGACTTTGTGATGCAAAATAATTTCACAAAATCTGAGACAGTTCACTTTTCACACTAATATGCACAACTTCTATGTCCTTCAAATATCAGATAATTTTTGCTAATGTAACAAGCACGAGTCATGAGAGATCGCTGAGCACCTGTACCATTGTCTACTGTATAGCCAGTCATAATGTGAGACCTAATTGCTAACACAGTGCTTCTAGAAGATCTCTCACACAATATATTTTGCTTAAGAAAACACCTGGTAACAGAGTGAGAACCAATCTATACAAAGGGGAGTCTCATGTGTTTAGTTGAACATGATGAGGCAGGGCTGTAGTTTATTAAATAAGGATTTTTTTTAAGGAAATTTCATTATTTTAAATGATTAAGAATGCATGATCTTTTACTCATTAATTGGCACAATAATTTGGAGTCGGAATTAGAACTACTACTAACACAACTTTGCAAAACATTCTAGACCTTGCTTTGTCTGTGTTAAGCTAGTTGTGTATAACCGTGTGTGTGTGTGTGCGTGCGTGTGTGTGTGTGTGAAGCATAAGAAAAGAAAGTGAAATTTCCATTTCTGGACTGATGTTGCTCTTTGCTGCTCTAAGCAGACCTTGGGGGCTCCTGGTCAGCATCATCATTTTACTAGCACAGCAGAGTTCCATCTCTCTTTTTCCTGTACTCACATTCCTCTTTCCACCTCTTTCAGTGCACCTTTATTGACATTAATGGAAAGCCATGTCCTTTTGTGGGTCATCTTCACAGACTTGTATGAGAGAAGGGGGTGAGGAGATGGAAGCAGAGCAGAAATCAAAGTAAAGAAGAGCAGGAAAATATTGAAAAGGAGATAATGCCCCATTTAAAAGAGAAGTAGGTGAAGCAGTGATGAAATTACATATTTCACAATGGAACAGTCACAGAGGTCACCATAAACCCACAGGAGGATAAATGTCTGAGAAATAAATGCATAAAAAATATTATGGATTGTATGATGCTTTTAAATTTGAATTTACTGCCATTTTTTGCAGTTCCACATAATCACAATGGAGCTTGTGTGAAATTTTCTCTTTTCTTTGTCAGCCCTAAAGACAAAAAGAGCCTTTTTTGTCCAGTAGGGTGCAACTGTGTT
This sequence comes from Pseudomugil gertrudae, assembly GCA_037177535.1. NCBI lineage: Eukaryota > Metazoa > Chordata > Actinopteri > Atheriniformes > Pseudomugilidae > Pseudomugil > Pseudomugil gertrudae. Next base: position 16,312,023 of record JBAMHV010000015.1, on the reverse strand, counting down.
CAGAGAGAACATGGCATAAGGGGCTGTGTAGGAAAAAAAAGCAAGTGTCTTCATTTCTTGACCTAATGACCTCCTGTTTTATTGTCTTTCTGTGCTGCTTCTCGATTATGAGAGCACAGAAAACAGCTGGTGAGCCTGAAAAGTCAGTTATCTGTCACTGAAAGCAATGCATTCTCTGTGTGACACCGAAAAGAAGGGAAACAAACCTCAGCCTGGTCATTCCCTCCCCCCATTAGATAATTTCTGCTAATTGTTAGCAGGTTGCTGAGGCCCAGCCACACAGGATTTTAGCATAACACAAATTGCTCTCACTGGTTTCATCGTTTGGGTTAGAAATTGGAGAAAACTCCCTTTGTTGTTTTAGCATAGAGGTTTTTTTTATTCTTAATTTGTGTCATTTCTGGTGTCTGAGTAAACAGAAGCATGCCATTGTTTGCAAACCCTTAGATTCTTTGTTTCATCTTGAAGCATGTAAGGAAGCACCAACAGCCTTCTGTGGATGACAGAGCCACAGGTTCTCATTAGAAGTGAATGAATGTTTGCCAGATGTTCTCTGCTAGCATATGAATGACATGATTTAAGTGTGTGTATTTATGTTAGGCATTCACTTTTTGGAACAAAAAAGGTTTAAGATGTTTTGTGTGTGTGTGTGTTTCAGTAAAAAAAAAAAGAGCCTACCTTTTAATTCTTTTCAGTTAGTTTTTAAACTTCAATGTGATGCTTTAATTTTCAATGCTCTATCTACAACAGCTCCGTTTGCGCCTCAAAACACAGACCAACACAGGGACCGGTGTCATGGAGAACAAAGACCAGCATCCACATCTACTGATCTGCTATTTTAATAGTGGTACTTTTGTACAGCCAAGTATAACATCGAAGGAAATGCACACCCTTTTCATTGGTATGCATTTGGGTTATGGATTAATTTTCTTAAAATCTGTTAATCTTTAACTATATAATGTATTCACACACCTTCAGAAACTATCTAGACAAAACAGATTTCCATTTAGGTTCCTATTTGTAGCCCCTTCAGAAAATGTTTAGAACATTTCTAAGCTCAGGAGGTTATTCTGTTATTATTCGCACTTATCTAAAAAAAGAAAATTACACAGATAAAGCACTTTGTCCATATTTTATCACATTTTTCCCAAATGCCACACATCCGCGTATGCGGCCTGAGATCTGACTTGTTTTCATTCTTTATCAGCATTATAATTTTTTTTCTCAGATCTTACTTTGGGAAAAATTACTACCTCACCTGATTAGATAAAGTAAAATGACCTAATCATGTAAACTTAGCGGGGACTAGCTTAGCTCAGTAAGAGTGATCGGCCTTGTCCAACTATTTAGAAGTTCTTTGGATGTTTGATCATGTGAAATGTCCATTTAGTCTTATATTTGTTTAAACTACGTCATTGCAGACAGACAGGGAAGATTTAGTTCTAAAATCAAGATAATTGCACAAAATGACGCAAAGCCAGAGTCTCTTTCCGCTCCACACCATAACCTGAAGCGTATTTCTAACTCAGATGGTTAAGAATAGTTTTAATTTGTGATAAAGGGTCTTGGCTGCCCCCATTTTCTCAGCCACTTTCTTGTCTTGCTACCTTTCACTTGCATTTGTGTGCTTCTCATTTAAACCCACCTCTCTTTTCGTGCATCTCTTTCATTTTGCCTGGGAATTGGAAGTGTGAAATGTGATGTGGTGGGCAGGACAGTTGTGGTGGTGTTTCAGAAGCTCTCAGGTGTGTTTATGTGTGTACCTGTGTGCATAACTCTGGTTGAAGAATGCCAAGCTACACTTTAATCCTGGCTTCAGCAGTGGTGCGACCTGCTCCAGATGGGGCCATTGTACTGTGCCATGCATAAATAATTCACAGAGAGCCAGAGAAAGTGGCAGAGTGTGTCTGCCTGCTCAATAATTAACCAGGGAGGGAAAGAGGCTTGTATGTACAGCCCGGGTCTCTCTCAAAATGCCCGTTCAAATGCCCTTTGATGTCGCCGGCCTGGGGGGGCTTTGAATTTGTCAGCTCATTAGGATGTCACCCCTCTTTTCCTTTTATTTGTTTTGTAATACGGTTATGCAGAAAGCAGAAGCTGAATTTAAATTGTAATGCTGGCACAAATGCATAATGTACCTGTGTTGGTGAGTGTGTGTGTAAGGTAGGAGCAATGACTGTTGCAGTAGTCAGCCATGGTATATAAAGAGCTATTTTCAGTCCTGTGTCCCAGTGCACCTACTGCTGGTGTAGAACTTTGAAGTATTATTTTGCCCCATGCACCACAGTTCTTCTGTCATGCCATGCTATGAGTTGCATTCCTTACAAACTGCCTCTGCCAACAGACAGTTTATTAAAGTGGAAAGTTCAGATCGCTATAAATAACCCAGCTTCAGACTTGTGCTGTTTGCTGTTTTATCTTTGCTGCTTTCTTTAGTCTTATCTCCAGTGATAAATTACTGATAGTGTCTGAAAAACTAAGGCCATGTTTTGTCTTGTTATTTTTTCCCCTGTGGTAAAGCAAGGTAGATTACACTCTCCTCATGACAGGAGGTAGTTAACTACATTTAATTACACTATATCCATGCCATATCCACACATGCTCTATTGCCTCTCACTACCAGCTCCCAACACATCTTCACCTTCTTCCAACTCCTCCACTTTTCACATGCTGCTCTCGCTTCTCTGTCACACACTGAAAATCCTTCACCAAAGTTCCCTCTTACTACCTAATCCTCACTGTCTCTCTCACCTTCCTCATTTTTAGTTAACTTTGCAAAAGCCCATCTGCTGTTTTCATGCTCCTTTTTTCTCTCACCTCCTTCCCGGTCCCCTCCTCTATTAGAAATGAGGGAGTTGTCGGAGTTGCCCTGGCCTGCCCCAGTGGGTCAGCTGGAGGAGGAGCCCCCCATCAGAGAGCAAGGTGACCTCTCACCCTAAACACCCCCAATTCGCCATCCTTTATCAGTTCAAACACAAACACACGCAGTTACCCAGACCTCCATGACTCTGTTCTCCTACATCTGCTCTACCCCTAGCAGGCTGCATCTGCAGCACCTGCATCTGTTCCCGCCTGTAGCAACTGTTGAATGTGAGGTTTGGGGGTGTAAACCTCTCTTCTTAACCATATTCCCCTCTGGCATCAACCATGCATGATAAGCTTCCTGTAATGAGGATGTCTGCTGTGTTAATGTCAGGATATATAATGCTCTGTGGCATATTTAACAATTCATTACAGCTAGAATTTTACCTGAATTAGTCACATAAGTGGTGTGCCAAGTTATTTCCACCATCCTCCTAACAAACAGCGATGATAATAATTGTGAGGATGCTGATAGTTTATCACCAGAGTTGATGTTGTGCATTGTGACCTATCAATAACACATCCGTGTTTCTGCAGTAGGTGGGGTTCTGTTGTTTACCCCAGTCTGGCTGAGAGGTTTAATCCCTTTTGAACACATTGTTTTGTAAAGAACATGACTCACTTTTTTTATCCTTCCTTGCCAACAGTGCAGTTTGATGGTGCCGAGTGGGATTGCTCATCTCCGCCTGCAGAGCGGTTGCGCCCTCCCGGGCCCAGGTCCAGCCCGCTGGCGGGAGGAGGAATGAAGTTTCGAATGCCTCAAGAAAGTTCAGCAATGGTGGGAGAAAGGGTGGACCCAACGCTGCCTCTGGAGAAGCAGGTGTATGTATGCTGTCTTCTTTTAAAGTCACTGTGAGCTGTTTCTGTATCCGAGCTTTAGCTGTTATTAGATTTTAGTACCTCCAGTCTAAAATGAACGTAATGGTCTCATCTGAGTAGTAGTTCAAGATATGTACAAGTCATTCAGGTAAACAAAATGCTCTGAAATGTTCAGTAGTCAAACATGGCTCGGTTTAGTGGGAAGAAGTCAAGTGTTTATAAATCAGAGATAGAAATTTTAAAAAGGCAGTTTGTCTAAAGAATTTCCCAAGTGAGGAAGTTTTTTTTAAAAATCAGACAAACCATCATTATATAGTCATTTATTCATGTAAATTTTAACTTAGTTGGCCAGAAATGTTTCCCTTTTTATGCACATACATTTGTCACACTTTGCATGAAGGGGGTTATGCATATTTGAGAGAGGACATGACTGTACAGTGGAGCCCATTAACAAACCCAGAGCCAGTTTTATTGCTTGGCTTTGATCTATTAAGGGCTTGGATACATTAAAATTAAGCAGTTAAGTGTCTCAGTAAAGAAGAGCCTGAAAAGGTTAGAGTGTGAACTAATTAGGTCAGAGCATTAAAGACACATTTACTGTTGTCTTCATTTCAGACATCCTTGGTGTAATTTCTGTGCTGTCTCACTGCATATAAATAGCTGTTTTACAAATGAAACGCAGGCACACGACTCCCCTTGTGCACAGATGTTCATCCAGACGCATGGCACACACTCTAAACACATAATATGCACAAATTTACTTCAGGAGTTTGATATGCTCCATTACACTTTCACAATTTCTCGTTATAAGCTTTGTGGTTTCTTCAAGTCCTGATTTAACAAGACATATATTATAATTGTTCTCTCATGGTTCATGTCATTTGGTCCAGATTGACTCTTAACTTTGGAATTGAATGTGTTACAATGGGTTATTGAATTGGCAATGAACCAGGACTGGGACCATCAGAGTGAAAATCAATTAGCCACCATGACTTTAGTTTATTTGTCAAAGCTCTGCAACAGAGAGGTTTTTAAAGAATAAGCTGTATTTGTGCTGTTTTTATTTTGGCCTACATCTTATATTTGCTGTGTGTGTTCCAACAGATGGTACCATGGTTCACTGTCACGTTCAGAGGCTGAGTTGCTGCTAACGTTATGTAAAGAGTGTAGTTACCTGGTGAGAAATAGCCAGACCAACCGCTCGGACTACTCCCTATCCTTACGGTAAGACACACACACACACACACCTACAACAAGTTTACTGTCAATCTCACATAACCTGCTCAGCAGTTAAACTGCACATTTCTCATTTTTGTGTGCCACCTAACTATGGAACATGGAAAATGTGCGTGTGAAGTCACCTAAGCTGCCTATCCCATATTGCAGTCTCCCACACCTCTCCATCTGTCTCTCCCTCTTATCTCTTTCATCCACCATCACCTTTACTTACGATCACTGCAGCACTGATTCCTCTTCCAATGCTCAAGTGCAGTGCACAATACTGCTTATGTGGTCGAATTCTCTCCCTTGTAATTACTATCACGATTCATTGTACTGGTCTTACACCAGTCTCCCATCATCACTCTGTCTTCACCTCATCCTTCACTTCTCAGTGGTCTTCCTCCTTGGCCCCAGTGGGCCGTCTAAGTGGTAATCAGGCAGGTAGCACACACTTCAGTGAACACATCATCCTCCACATAATCACTAATGAATATGAATAACCTTCTGTGGGACACCCAAGATGGGAATTAGGAAGATAAGGGAGAGTCAGGGAGAAACGGGAGGGTAGTCACTGTGTTCTGCTGACATATAAACAAGCTCATGCATTACTCATTTACATGAGCGGAGTGGGTTTGGCACACACGCACATTTGCTTAAGCAACAAGGTCAGAATTAGGACTGGTTTCAGGTTGGTACATATGAGGTTTGGAGAAGGGAATGCATCACGACTATTAATATTACCCTCCTTTAATGCATAAAAAAGAATGAACTGGTCTTTGTTGTAGTGAACCTACACACATATAATCAATAGGTAATTTAAGGGTAGCTGTAGTTATCAGGCTTAGAAAAAACTGTGATAAATACCAACAGAAACTGCTACACACACTAAAAACTTCTGCTTTTTAGGAGATAAAACTGCTAAGATGTCTGTGTAATGACTCACACAGACAAATTAAGGGCCTGTAGCAAAGCACATTTATTACACTGCACAACTAATGTTTCAAACTTTGCCCCGCTGCCATGTGCCGAGCTGATTAGAAATTAAAACCTGTAGGAAGATTCAGGCTTTGTGCCAGAAAATGGCCCCTCAGTTCAAAAGTGCTTCATTGGCATAATTGTTGCAGCAGTGTCTTCTGGGAATCTAAACCTCAAGGTTTCGAGGCCACTTAGCTATTTAATTTGGTGTCATCGTAATTTATGGAAAAGAGACATTGTTACCATGTCAGTGCAGATTTCATAGCAGGATCTTCACGCAAAACTTCAATTTCTCTCCAGGACAGTGAAAATGCAGCACCAGTATGTTTTGTCAGGGGTGTTATCTGGCCTTGCATAATTTAAACTATACCGACGATAAGCTAAGAATGCACAGAAATGTGAAGAATGGAAGGCAGTTTAGTTAAAACACATTGAAGTCAAGTATGTCAGACCTGAAACAGATAGATTAGTTGCAGTATGACCAGGCACAGTTTTAGGGTAACTTAAATCTAACTGGGCTGACTAAAAGCAGACGGTCAGCTGGAGAATGAGTGGCCGGTGGCTGGTTGTTATGCAGCTTGCAGTAATGGAGATTCCTCCTGCGTTCACTGCTCTTCGAAGTTTAATTTGGTTTGAACAATGACAATTATGGTGACCATTTGAGCCCTCATCATTTCCTCTGCTTCTATAATTAGACATGCATCAGGAATGGCTGACTGACTCTTAAAGGGGAAGTCCTTTCATGGCTGCCTGGTTTTTAAAGGGAAGGTGTGTCTCTCTTTGAAGCCACTTCCACAATTCAAAGCATTTGTCTCTCTGACTTTGTTCTTTTTTATAAAATGTAATATTATACCATTTGTCCATCCATCATGCCCGGCCTGCTTAATTTTTGTCATGATGGCATCAAATATTGGTAAGATTCATCTCCCATAGTGGAAACAGAGTGAACATACATCCAGGCTGTCACTCAGTGTGACAAAATGTGTTTTACAATGTTTTATGTGCCCCACATTTCATGTAATTCCTCCTTCCTTCTCTACACTTCTTCTCACTCTGGTGTTGGATCTTTCCTCGACACATTGTTTCATGGTTTTTATTTCCTGTCACAGGAGCTGCCAGGGATTCATGCACATGAAGTTCACACAGTGTAAAGATGGCAAGTATGTGCTGGGACAGAACAGCCCGCCCTTTGACACCATCCCAGAGGTCATCTACTTTTACACCACACACAAACTCCCAATCAGAGGTGCCGAACACCTGTCCCTGCTCTACCCTGTGCAGGTACAGACACTCTGACTGACTTGGACATGCTTCCTGGAGCGTCAGGATTTTATTGTGATCACACTGAAAATGAATGTTAAACTGGATAAACCCAGCAGACCAGCAATGCTCTTTTACTGTTTAGCTGTATTTTATTTAATTGTTTTTAATGATTCAATACATCCGAGGCTCAAGCCCTCAGCCTCCATTGCTGTTGCATCTGTGCCAACTGTCTCTATCATATTGGGGATCAATTCACATGAAATGCATACTTGAACTTCAGGCACCTTTACTGTATCTCCTTCCTGTGCTCAACCAAGCGGGGTGTCTTCAGGACATCTAAAACACTCTCCTGCATCAGCTTTCTTTCAGAGTAGATGGAAATGTGTTGGAAATTAGCAGAGCCTTTGCCAGGCAAAAGTCTGTATGTTCTGAATGTACTGAGGTAGAGATTAAGTTGCAGTTCCATGAAACATCTTGACAGTTTAAAAATATATGTTTGGTTAAAACCTTAAAAATCAAATTTTGCTGTTTTTTTTTAACTCTTATAGAATTAAGATGAGAAATCATTTGCTTTCAGTTTTTATGAAGTCCTTTATATATAAAAAAATGCTTTAAAAAAAGGCTGTTTTAGATAACACAAGGTTTTTACCAGCATCAGGCATATTTTTCATTCTTTGTTTTTATCTTACACTAAACCATCCCAGTAGTCCCTCTTTTTTTACCCTCACTCCGTCTGTTCTGTGCTGTTTGTTGGAGGTTGCTCGGCACGTCTGTGTTACTTATTTGTTCATCATAACAACAAAAAAAAAGGTAGTGTTGTATTGGTACTGTTGACTTTTATCTCTTGTTGCCTGCCTGTGATGCTTTGGATTTTTTTTAATACCCACCTGTCACTGTTATTGTCTCATGACTGACTTAAAGAGCAGATAATAAACATGGAAACTGATCTGTGGGCAGCATCTGAAGCAGAGATTAAAGACTCAGAATTTCAAACTCTATGAATCTTGGCTGCATTATAACAGTTTTTCTCACTTCCTACAGATTTTCAGCTTCGTCACACTGCTTGCTGAGTTGTATTTAAGTTTAATATTTGCCATCTGGAATGGGTTAAACTATCTGCTGCCTGGTCGCAGTATTTTTTAGACAAAATACATTTATCTTTAGACAAACTCAAATTAAGTTTATTTCTTTTTAAACAGAAATGAATAACAGTAAAAGCTGTTGTGTAGGGTCACATGATACCTGCAGAGTTGACTTTCATCTCCAACAAAATATATGTACAATTCATCCAAAATTATGTATATACATTTTTTTCCATTTATTAGTATCAATCTATGTGCCAAATGGTAATGAAGTGTAGTTATTTGACTATTTTTCATGGCATTAACATGACACATGCTGGTCTGTTTTACTTGTTTTTACAGCTTTACAAAAACACAATGTCCATAATGCTTCATAATCTCTTTAATCTGTATAGTTTTGTCCTTCTTTTTTAAATAAACTATCTTTATAGCTACTTTCTCTTAATTGCTAGCCAATACTTTGCAGTTCCCCTCTGGGTTTTAGTTTGGCCACTCAATACTGATTTTTCTTGTTACCATTTTTGACCACTTGTCAAATATTGAAAAAAAACAAGATTTTTAAAATTGTAACATAATAATTCATTTAGTTTTTATCCAATTTTTTACTTTGTCCTCTTTATCTCTGAAGATTTCCTTTACTTTGAATAGTTTACCTCTAATCATATTGTTGGACTGTAGAGATGGCACATTTTTCTGGGTTAAACGCTCAATCGTCCATCCATCTATTCATTCATTCATCTTCTCCCGGAAACCCAGACATTCGCCTGACATTCTTCCAAGGGATCATTTTTAAGTCCTCTTAGGTGATTCTAATCCAATGCCAGGCTAGAAATGGCTACAATCCTGGGTCTTCCCTAAGGTGTTGCCCCAGCAGGGCATCTGAAAAAATAGCTCTAAAAGGAGGCAAACAAGAGGCATCCCATTCCTATTCATACCTCCTCAAGTGACTGTTTTTGATGCAGAAGAGCAGCAGCTCAACTCAAATTTCCTCGCTGGATGCTCAAGCTCTTTCCTTACCAAGGCTGACCTGCCAGCATGTAAAATAGTCTTTTTAGCCACTTGTATTCACAATCTTATATTTTTTTGTTACTACCGAATTCTAGTGACATGAGAGGTTAAACAAAGATGGACCCGTAAACTACATAAGCTCCGTCATCACAGCTGCTTGATGCAATGCCCCCTTTGCTGCATTGACAATTTGTAAGTTGTCAACAAGATTATTAAACTTTTCTTCTTTAAGATTTCCTTTTTTTCCAAATAAAATCTGTATTCATGTGTGCAGAAAGCTCAATTTTCATCAGATCTGACCACAAAAATGATTAAAAAAAGCATTTGTTTTTGTATCTTGATTTTTTTAAAATTCAGATTTGATTTAATCTGCTTTATTAAAATAGAGTCCAGCTTTGCTTTGATATATCATGGTTTTCTTTGGTAATCTTTGAGCTTCAAAATCACAATTTTTGCAGACAAACTGAAACTCAAACTGTATTGACCCTTGCAGGAGATGAATCTGCACACAGGAGCAGAAATTGTGCCAGAATTAGTTGAAATGTTGATATCGTTCTTTATTAAGAGTCCAGACTTGAAACCTATCCAGAATATGTGGGACAGAATGTGGAACTAAAGATCAGAAGGACCGCGTGGAAGCCTTCCAGCCTCGAAGACCTGAAGATTGTTTCAGAGTGGTCCAAATTCTCAGTGGAGACGTGTGAAAAGCTTTTGAAAGGCTTTACCACGGATTTTAGTGTGTATCAAAATCTTTGGCTCTGGGCTTTTTTTCTTTTCTTTTTTTTTATAAATAAATGCCAAATTAAAAAAAAATGGAAATAGTTTTTAGAAAGATATCAAGTGAACGCATGGCCAGTGTGCTTTATCAATTATTGTAATTTTACCCAGAAGAAACCTAATGGTGTGACTAAAGTTTCAGGTAAAATAAAGAATGAGTGCATGATCATGTATTTTTAATCTGTTGCTGCTTGTCACAGGTAAAATTCTGTTAATTTCAGCCTTGTTGAGCTAACTTATGAATAAAAATAGTGTGTGTGACAAAGGCTGGAAACCACAATTTTAGGTAAAATTTAGGTTGGCCATGGATATGATTAAAAAGGAAACACTTTAAAATTGAGCATTGCTGATCAAATTTGATACAATAGACTTATTCTCAGAACAGAGGAGGAAAAGAGGCACAAAGGACTTGGCAAAATTGCGTGCTTCACATACTCAAACACACACACTTACACACACATTTGCTTTCCTTCATCCATTAACAGCAGGGTTGGGAGGAAGAGGGGGTGAGGTGTGGCTGGGGGTGGTGGTGGGGGGGGAACGAGGCAGCCCTCATTATTTGGGCTTCGCTGCTGTGAAAAGCGCTGGGATTGCTTTCATTACTGAGCCAAATGAAATAGCAGAGGCTGATTACCCGCGTGACGGAAAGGAGACGAGCTGGATCACTCTCTGTTTGGGAGAAAGAGTGAAGGAAGGCACAAAAAGTAGAGGGGGGCCAGCAAGGGAGATGAGGGGAGGGAGGGGTAAGGTTGGGTGGGAGCCGCTGCTTGGTTTTACTTCCTCAGTAAGACTAAACAAGTGTGTGCGGGGGTGTTTGTGAGAGTAAGAGTGAGGCAGTGACATGAGGGAAAGGGGGCGGAGGAGGGTGGGTCCCATTTCTTTTTTCAAACAAGCTTCCCTGGGGAGGGATATGAATAATAACGACATCAGCAATGCAGCAAGTAAAAATCAAACTATACGCTCATACTCCTCTGGCTTTTGTCTGCTCTTAGCTTGTGTCTCCACTTTCAGGAGTTTTTTCCAACACTTCTATCATGAGGCTTTCTCAGTACGCCTATATTTTCATTAGAAAAAGGTGTGTTCTTTGGAACAAATTGTAGTAAACCTTAAAAAAAGACATGAATGGTGTGTGTAAATTGTGTGTCCTCCATAATGTGGGTGTAGCTGTCGGATCAAAGTCAGAATGTGTGTACTGTCAGATATGGCGGGGGCTGACAATTATGCGGTGGCGGCAGCTGTTAATCCGTCAGATAAGCTTGAAGGACTGAACACCTGTGATCGCCCTAGAGCCAGAAAGCATTTTAGGAAACCACTCAACATGTGGAGACAACCGTATGACCCACACATGCATACAAATCTTGTCAGTGCGTCTCTAACGGAGCACATTTTGATCAGTTTCACAGTTGGAAGATCATTGGTGTTAATGAAATCAATCATTGAAGAGTTTTATTAATCTGATTTAGTTTCAGGGTCCTGCTGTGAATGCTGCCCCACTTAAAAGACTAGAGTCTTTATTAAAGGTATTAATAACTGCACAGCTTCTCTGTGAAAGCCTATTCCGTATAAACGGGCATAAAGAATCAGAAATCTAAAAAATAATCATAATGCAATTGATGCAAGGATTACATACAAAACTTCTGTTTTATCTAATAAGCCACTGTATCTCAAGATACAAGGTAAAAAAAATGAAGTAATAAAGTCAAATTTGAAATGCTTCTTTTGCTTTTAATGAATGTGCAAAGTTGTGGTTTCTTTATTACTAATATTAACTAAAAAACTGCCCTCCCAACGACAAACATGTGCTTTACCCTCCTATAATGCTGCAGAAACCTCAGATGCTTAGCATGTAATGTATGTTACTCTGTATCAACACACTTGGTAGTATCATATTACCAACTGCTAATGTGAGTGACAATAATTATATCTCCAAGCTGTTTACATGTTATAAAGTTATCAAACCACCAGATGTGACTGTGCAAAGTTAAATAGATAGTCATGCAGAAGAGGCACGGATAAAGCACGTAGGTAGAAGCACCCTGATGGATACATTTTGTACTACAATTATGACATATCACAGAAAAACAAAGTATGCAATTTTTACATACATTACAATTTTATTAAAGACCAAATAAGGACTTCAAGTTTGTAAAATGTTATTTTATGCACATTGCTTTTTAGTTCAGATGTCAAAAGGATGAAGATATAAGATTAAGATTATCTCGAGTAAACAACAATTAGAGAAAATCATTATTATGTTTACCAAATTTCATTCTACTTAGTACATTAGATAACCTCTTAAGATGTAATATTCAAAACGTTATTCCTGAAAATTTAGACCTGAAAAAGAAAAGAGAAAAATAATTTCATGTGGCTCCTCTTTCCATGCAAATGAAGGCAAACATTGGGCTGTTTACAGAGTGCATTAGTTTTGTGTAATTAGAATTAACCAAGAAACCCGAGTAATCATAAATAAATCACCTAGATGTAAGTCTCCAACTGGACGACCCACTGTGTTGTTTTATATATTTCCATGCTTTAAAGCATCTACTTCACAAAGTTACCTGATTATTAGTTATAATAAAATAAACACCAATGTGAATTATATTTCATAAGCTTTACATTTCCAGTTATATTTAAAAAATACACATAAAACATTTAGTTTTATCTCACACAAGCTACTGTAGGAAGATGATGATGGTTATGACTCCTTCCAGCTAATTTGCTCTCTTCTTCCCAGCTAAACCAAACTTGATGTCCCCCTCCAACATATTCTGTCCATATTCTTTTTATGAGGAATGGATGGATGAGGCTGCATTGATACGTTTCTGTCATGGTTTTGTCTTACTGGGTGTGTTCTCCACTGTGTTACATTAGATTTTGATTTCCAGACTGAAGTATAAAGAGACTGCAGCCATGCACTCTTACTGGCATGACTGATCTTGTATCCCCTTCGAACAACATTTTCTGTACGTGATTGAAAAAGCGCATGTAACAGAGGTTAAAAAGCAAAGAAATCCTTCCCCTCATCAAATTCATATGAAACACAAACCTTTAAGCCAATTATAAGCATCTCCCCCTCTTGATCCTCCTCTGCACAACAGACACATCAAACTTAAAGTTGTGTGTATGCACAGAAGCAGGGAATTAGCCAGCTGTGCACACTCTCACCACCACAAGTGAGGGACAGGGCATTCATGTCAGACTAGAGGCTGCCGTCCTCCGTCTCATTTATCCCCCTATCCCAGACAGGGTAATCCCTACAGTTGTGGCAGCCAGGCGTGGAAGAGATAGATTGGAGGTCAGAGTGAGCAGGTGTGTGCATGCTGCCAGGCCCTACCGGAGGACTGCAATCAGAGAGGGTTTGAAGAATGAGGCAGCTGTTGTTTTGGGGAATTCAGGGGGAGAAAGAATTTGAACAAGATCGCTTACTTAGTCCTGTCACCTTTGGGTTATGTTAAACTGGCTAGTTAGACTGATAGACGCAAAATGTAAGCATGTGTGCTCATTTAATCATGCATTCAGCTTTATTGTTTTCTTGAAAGAACAAAAAAATACAAAAAAATACTAACGCCAATTAAAAAATCAAGATTTGTATTCATTGTAATGTATAAAAAAGGCATTCAGTTGTAGTTGATTTACTTATGTGGTTGGGATCATTGTTGTGTTATATGACCCATGCTAAACTTTATCTGTCAGACAGATGACCTCAAGGTTGACTAGAATATTTTGCATTCACATCAGATCATGTTTAATTAAGTCACTACAGGGTGTCTTGGTCCTGTAGCTGTAAAACAAGCACCAAATCAACACCCTTCCATGTCGTTGACAATTGATTAATGGTGATGTGTTTTCTTTAAACATGTTGCTGTGTATTAGTTAGCATCTCCTATTTGGTCTCTCTTGAACTTGACTCTCTGCATGAAGATAAAATGCAACTATCATTGTGTTAAATCCAAGCACACGCGGACAACGACTATGCTCACAACGTCTTTTATTTAGCATAACATTCTCACTCATAACCCTTGACCCCAGCTTCCGACGCGCTGACGTCACTCTAGCGTCATGGCCCTAAACCAACCCCACGTACAGCCATATGTAACACATTGATAGTTCAGGGTTGACTCCATGACTGCAAAGTGTCCAGAGGTCGGGTGCAGTGTGAGCGGCTGAGGGAAAGAGCCCTGGTGGTCCAATCACCACGTTCCTCAAGAAGGGTTGGACCTTCTTCCACTCTGGCTTTTCCCCGGTTTCACTCTATGTCCCTACCCTGACCTATGGTCACGAGCTGTGGGATGTGACCAAAAAAACGGTCCCTGGTAGAGGCGACCAAAATGAGTTTCCTCCGCAGGGTGGCCGGCCGGTGTCTCCCTTAGAGATAGGGGGAGGTGCTCAGCCATCCGGGAGGGACTCAGAGTAGAACCACTTCTCCTCCACATCGAGAGGAGCCAGATGAGGTGGCTCGGGCATCTACTTGGGAAGCCTCCTGGATGCCTATCTGGTGTGGTGTTCTAGGCACGTCCCTGACGTTGGATAAGCAGTGGAAAATAGATGAATGGATGGTTGCTGTTGTACATTATGGCTAAAAAAATATTGCATTTTGTTTTGTAAATTCATCTTTGCAAGCCTGTGCCATGTTGCTAGCTTCTGGGATCCTTTCAGACAATACTTGTTCAGTGTTTTCCAATTGTACTGTCTTAAAGTTAAAATAATGAACATTAAATAATTTAATAGCTGACCAGGACATGCGCAGTCTAACATGTAATGAATATTTTTCTCTTTCTTTTAAGATTGTGGTCTGAAAATACACTCATGGGTGCTTCAGACTATGAATATTGCTAAAACTTTTTAATATCTTTGATTATTTTATTATCTATGTAATAAAGGTGCTCACACTAGTGAATATGTTTGGTTTCAGGATGTATCAGAATAGTGAACCACACTGTTTCTGCATTTTGGCTTTCGCCGTTGTTTAAGTGATTTTGTATTTACCTTTATTTTAGGACGGTAATGTCCATTAATGACCAGATTATTTTCTGTCATGTTTCAAGATAAAGTTTATGTTCATAAGAGCCACTAAGACCGAGCGTTTTGAGCAATCATCTAAAAAAAGCAAACAGTTGTTGATGCAACTTTTTGAATGCTGGTTTTTTATTTTTACCATTTTACATCATAGACACAGAAATATTTACATTTGTTGGACAAAAGAAGCAAAGTGACAGAATCTCTTTGCACTCTGAGATTGTATTTATTTATCCCAGGGTATCCACTATGAAATATTGTTATTGGTGTTGCTAAGGAACAAGGAGAGAAATGGGAAAAACTGGTTAGTTGGTAAAACAGCAGTCAAAGGAAAATATCCTGTTTTCACTCTACTTGTCTGCTTAATCAGTACAAGACTAGGAGATTAAAAACCAGTGGGGTATTGAAGGGAATGCTGGGAGGACTGTCCACCAATCCAAAGCTCTGCTAGCTCCCTCGATAGCCTCCTATGAAGTGACCTTTGTCGCAGCTTCCTCAGCTTCTTCCCAGCTGCTCCATGGATAAAGTCCTCTGATCCTGGGGAGCTTATCACCGAAGTCTGCCTGGCTCTTTGCTTTCTTTGTTCGACATGTAATTACACTGTATTGAATCGGAGTGCAGTGGAGGTGAAGGTAGGGGAGGATGAATGATCCTGTCTTTTCTGGTGAGAGTGGCACAACTCAGCTGTAGAGGTGGGAATAGCTTTAACTCAGGGGCTCCCAGCAAGGGCGGTCGAATCAAATGAGACCTCTTGCTGCTTTCAGCCTGGCCCCACTCCAGCTCTGAGCTGCATCAAAAAGGGACCTGAGAATGGCAAAAGTGTTTCGTACTGGCACGTTCAGTGGCTCCAACCAGATGGAGCCTTTGTTCTTTCCCTCAAACACACATGGCTTGAACGTGGCTGTGTACAATAATGTGACACATGGAAATGCACACACATGCATGCGTGCCCACTGCCTCAGAACACAGCAGAATAAAGCACGGATCATGATGACGGGAGGGGGTGTGATTCTCTTGTCCTGTGTCGTGTTCACATTAGTCTTATGCAAATAGGCATTGTGCACTGAGAATGACACAAATCCACCATGTCTAAATCCTCAAAGCGGACTGGTGACGGCTATTTAGTTAACATGATTTATTAAGGTATTTGACCCAGTTAGTACATGGACCATTTATTGTGTTTGTTTCAGGTAGTTGGAGAAATTGAATCTGCTTAAGGACACTAAGATCATTTTAAGAGAAAGAAAAGCTGTTATCATTGAATATGCCCTTAAATGTAAGTCTCCTAGCTGAAATTACTGTTGATAAAATATGGGCCTCTACAAATGACACGTTAGGTGGTGTCATATGTCAACGTTAGCCTTTTTTTTCCTTGTAGTACTTTCAGACAGGCAGTGTTTTGGCTCTGAACTTTGTTTTATGGCTTCTTTCTGGAGTCTCTGAAATTTGGTGCTTTAAAGTGGACCATTCACACCAGTTCAATTTGAAAGGACTTCACTCCACAGATGTACACATAAACCTCTTGGAAAATGGTCATGAGAGTTGATGTATTAGTTGACCCAGACCCAGTTATGGCATGTAGTTTTCCCAGATTAATAAAATATGCAACTAAGGGAATTTCGTAAAATCTCCGGATGCCTGCAGGAGTTCATATAAATCTGGCCTCCTGAAGCTGGCTGCTAGGCAACATAGCAGGGCAAGTCATACACACAATTAATTACTCTATTCTGTTATGACCCAAAATTAGTTTAGGCATTTACTTTATTTTCACTTCAGTGGCATGTAGTTTTTATTTGTAGAAGACCTATTAGTGGAATGAAGTACTTCACCCTGACCTAATGTATTTTTACCCAAGCCTTTTTTTTTTGTACTGTTGCAATATCCTTCACTTTCTTATTTGTTCTCACACTGAGGTAAATGCAAGCTGTCTTCAAATTTGCACCTTAGGCTCTGCATAATGTTTTATGTAGTGGTCACGCATTTTGTAGGGGTGTCCGAATGTACAGAGAAAAAAGTAGTGCACTCAAAATTACCCACAATGCAAGTAGTGAGCATCAGTGGTCACGAGACGGGTTAATACAGCCCACAATGCATTCGTGTGTCAGAGCTTACAATGGTGGATATAACACGAGCATTAAAAAAGGTTAATAAAAAAACTATAAACTATTGATTTTTATTCTATTTCAGATCTGATGCAAAGAAAGAATGAAATACAACATAAGGAAATAAAATATTCTCACACGACTTTTGATTGGGTTGGAAATAACATTATTAAAGTGTGCAAAAAAGTAGTGAGCTTTGTGTTTGAATCACCAACAGAATAAGGGCACAATATGATGTGCTATGTGGTGTAGCTGTGAATAACAGATTAGTGCATAGGGTGGACAGTTAGGAACAGCCACAGTCTTTGACCTCTGATCACAAAAAAGAAACACTCTCTGTGGGATCCAGTTGATAAGGGTATATAAATATATATACATATATATACACATTACTGCATGGCTTTGCTATACAGCAGGTAAATTTTTTTCCAACTGAAAGCCTTTAGAGCCTAGTGAGCAGCTACATCCCATTATCGGACAAAACTGGTACAACCTTGCTTTCCCAGGGTACCAGCATCGGTTCTCACTCTACATAAGTTTACAGAGTGTTGTTTAAATGATGCAACACAGTAATAGATATGACCTTGTCCCAAATTTTACAGCCATCAAATTGAAGTTAGCAGATATTACTCGTGAAATAAAATAGCTTTTTTCATTTTATGATCTGTTTTGGATGCGCCTTTGTGAATAAAATATGTTTGAGATTAATAAATTGTTGCTGTTTGTCGTTTTTTACATCTCTCCTCACATACTTTTAATTTAAGCTTTTACAATCTTTTGTGTGTTTGTGTTGTCCTTTTGGCAAATAGTACTATTCAATATGTTAACTAAACATTCCTACCCTGTTTTATTCCTGAATGGATGGGAGGGAGAAGGAGGCAGATTTGTTGTCTCATCACGCTCTACCTCTTTCAACATTTTAGCATTTTCAAATGTTTCACCTGACATAAGGCCACCCTCTTCCATGGCTAATGCAGGGAAAAATGTTCAAACAATTCTGACACAAAGAAATCAGTGACCTTTAAGCTGGTAATGCTCGACTGGTGTTGCGCCCTTGCTGTCTTTTTCTATCATGACTGAGGTGCAGAGCAAAGACCCATCCTTTTGCAGAGGTGAGTATGAAAAGCCAGTTTGTCAGCTCCTGTCTGGTCTCAGCTGTGCAACATAGTCTGTGGATTAGACTGCTTTAATAAGTCCATTTATCAGTTCAGTTTAAGCTACTTGTCAATGAGACAGTTTTGTGGGGACAAAAAGAAAAGGATGCACTGAAATTTCTTTCTTTCCGATGGGCCCAAAAAAAATCCACCATTTAAATGAATGACAGATTATATATTTTCTATATAGCACTTTAAGTCACTATATCATTCATAACTTATTGATAAGTGACCTCACTAACTGTAAACCACCAGTAATATCAGGAATTTCTTTGCATTATTCATTAATGTCTGACCCATGTCTGCCAGCGGACCATAATATGAAAGCATCAATCAGTTTTGCAACAGGATGTTTTATAAATGATTCCACCGGGTTAAAGCAGATGACATGTCTCATATCCTGTCTCAAAAGCAAAATCATACAGTGCCTAATCTAATTTTCACAGCAATATGATGTATGTGTTTGCCCTAGGCTTTTTAAACATTTCAACAGATTTATAAACTATACACTAAGGTATATGTACTGTACATATACTAAGAGGAAGGTCGTGAGCAGGTGTGTAACTGCTTTCATGTAACAAACGCATGACACAGTGAAATGTGATAAAAGAGAATAGATTTTTATTAGCTATATCAAGCACAACATCCTCTTTGGCAGAAAAGCCATTTACAATCTACCACCATCAAATAATTAACATCCAACACTCTCATTCACTAGTGGTTAGTTAATGTGTGAGTGGTTTCTATGTGTGCTGATGAGAGACTGACATTTTTTATGAATGGAAGTTATTAGCTGTGATAATTCAGCTTGTGGTGTTGCTAAGTAGTGAAACTGATGAAAAGTTTACCAAAAGTGGTAGCAGAGAGCTGAGCCAGGCAGAAATAAAAGATAAAAACATCATTTCTCCTGCAGCACCACCATCAGGACAAATGTAAAGCTCTTGCCCACTAGTGGTAAGAATCTGATAACAGTGCCATTTTTCCCACTTAAATTGTATGTTATGGTGTGTAATGAGCATCACAGCCTTGTGAAGCTGCTGGTCTTGCAATACTTTTTTTTCCTCACAGTGCATCACTGATAATACATATAATTCATTATATAGTCTGAGTACCTTTGATGGTACTTAAGCAAAAAGTATAAGCTTATACTATTAAGGTGGCAAATGTTTTCACAGAAAATAAATAATCTATCAAATCTAGCCATTATGGAAAATGTAGGGATTCTAGGAATTCCTGCATTTACACATGCAAAAACTAAAAAGTGCCACAATTTGATTGCTTCCACCTATAATGACATAATTAAACAAATAAAACTGCATTTTTTAAGTTAATTACACTCTGTAGTCATCAGAACACACATTTATTTATTATCATATTTTGAGATTTTACTAAACTTTATGTGACACAATATATTTAAATTACTTTAGTGTTGGAAATATTTATAATAAAATCGTTTTGATTGTGCTCTAGTTCACAATCTGGATTTTTTCTTTCTGGCTTACCATCTGAGTTTCTTTTTCTGATATGACATCCTTCCTGTGTGACACAAGCCATAGTGCACAGACAAAAAAAAGTGGCTGATAGTAGGACAGTGTCTTTGTGTTTGCTTTTGTGTGAAGTGTCTCAGAACTTGCTGAGGGGAGGCAGTGCTCCTGCCTTCACAAGCACAGCTGAGAGCAGGTCTGCCGGTCCGGAGGGGTGAGGTACAGCGGTGGCAGAGGGATCTCCATGCTTGATATCACAGTTCACAGCCGTGGAAAGCTTCCCTCGGTTCAACGTGGTCTTGCCAGCCCCACTGCCTCCACATCCACCCAAACTGGTCTTACTATTTTCTGCTGTAGGGATGACTGTCCCCAGGTGGGGGTTGCCCACCGCAGGAGTACTCATGGACTCCATGCTGGTCTGACAGCAGCACAGAAGTCGGAAGAAGGCAGCTCTCATCTCCCTGCTGGATAGAGTGTATATTAAAGGGTTGAGGGCAGAGTTGAGCACAGCCAGGGCAATGAACCAGTCCACCTGGTAGAGGACTGGGCACTTATCTGGGCTGCAACCAACATCCAGCAAGAGTAGGAGAAACAAGGGGGCCCAGCACATAACAAATACCCCAAGAACAATAACCACTGTCCGGAGGAGAGCTAGAGAGCGTTCAGAGGGCCGGCTGCTCACTCTGCGGCTGCTGGAGGTCACTAGGCGGTAGATCCTGATGTAGAGAATGACTATAGCCACCAGAAGGGCACTGAACACACTGATGCAGAAGGCAATATAACTCTTAGCATAGAGCGGCAGCACTGTAGAGCAGGAAGCCACATTTTTCAGGCAGTTCCAGCCGAGGCTGGGAAGAGCACTGAGCAGCACTGACACAAACCAGCAGGCCGCTAACAGTCCTAGGAGTCTTCCTCGACCTGCTGTCTCACAGGGACGTAGACGCACCATTGTCATGTGTCTCTCTATGCCAATAGCCAAGAGGCTGAAGGTGGAAGCACTGAGAGCAACAAACATGCTTCCCTCTCTGGCCAGCCACTGCACTGGTGTTAGGAAAAAGGTGTTGCGTCCTGACGTGAAGTTGTTTACCACATAAGCCACACCGGCCAGCAAGTCTGACAGTGCCAGGTTTCCAATGAGAAAGTACATGCGGCTGTGGAAGCGCTTGTTCCTCCACAGAGCAAGCAGAACGGTGACATTCTCCAGAACGATCAGCACGCAGATGAAAAGCAGCACGGCCATCTTACAGGTCCCACCACTGCGGGGCCGGTCCCACTTCCCAGAGTGGTTGTAGTGCCTTACTATGACAGTGTTCATCCCCTCCTCGAATATGTTCCCCATGTTGCCTGTCCTGTCCTTCCACGGTCAAACAGCAGAGGGCGCCACAGCACTGGACAAGGAAGCTGCTCAGCCTGGCACAGTCATTCAGGCACCTGCTGATTAAAACAAGTTTACAGGTAAAATTTAGCTATTTTTTTAGCTTTCCTGAAATGTCTCAAGAAGGAAAACATAAAAAAACAGAAAAGAGGATTGTCTATTTAATAAAATTACTACTACTGCGTCCCTACTTAAAAAAAGCTATATTGTTTTGTTAAAACAGTTTATCTTTTAAGTGGATAAATCTAATTTAAAGCAAACACTGTGTAAAAAACAGCATAAAGAACCTGTTGAAACAAACACAAAGTGTCAGCAACATCAGGACCATTCGCGGGGAAGCTTACAAATATTGACTAAAATCAATTTCAGTGAAACTTTCAGGCGTTTCAGAGATTAAGAACCATTTTCCACAGTGTTCTCAAGCTACATAGGCCTACAATAAATAAGGCTTGTACTTTTATCACAGTTTTGGCTTAAACATGATTCTGATGAATATAGTCTGAATAACGTCCCGTTATGTTTTGTTTTACGTCATTATTCGGCAGCTTCTGCCCTCATCTGTAGTTAGAAGTCGTACCTTGTTCCGTTGTTGGATAAACATCTTTGAGTGGCGAGTTTTCCCAAATATGCAACATTGGCCTATTCTACTATGCTGGAAGAATAAATGTAGGATAGTTGCAGCAAAAAGAAGGTGAATATATCCAAAGTCAAAAGTTCATATTTAGTCCTTGTCCAAAGAAAACTTAGTATTTTCCTCCACAGTGACTTTCTGCTCTTCACACACTGCCTCTCCAGTTTAGACTGTTTCGCTCCCAGCAAACCCTCCCACGAGGTGGGGCGGGATCTTCACCCCCACCTTTTTATTTCATCAATTATGAACCAAGTGCGAGCTTGGATCGGGAGCGCGCATGTCACTTTGTCATGTTGCGCGTTAATGAATAACATCCACTTAAACATATGGATTTGTAAAAGTAATCGTGTTGAGTTTAATGCGCTCTACATGACTTTTAAGTGCATGAGCTGCACCGACTCCCATTTCTTTCAGTTTGTCATATAATAGCTGCCCTTACCAGTACCAACAGGTTATTTATTTTTGCCCTGAAGCTCTTACATGTTTTTTTCAGTCAAAGTTAACAGTTTCCTCACTGTTAAATTGTCATTTTGACTTTGGAAGATTCAGGATCAGCCTGGTGTTTTTTGTTTTGATTCTTCAGGATCTTTTCATTGTATGCATGAAAGATTCGGCTAATTTCCAAAAATGAGCCTTATACAAAACTAAATGTGGAATAGCATATCCCATCTATTTACTTGATGACCATGTTTTAAAAAGCTGATTTTACATGTTTTTACTGGCTTTTCTTTAAGATATTAGCAGAATATTTTCTGCTGACAGGCCAAGAGGTTGGAATTTATAGCCTATCTCTAATGTGATGAGTCATTGTTTTTTCATGTTCACAGTAAGGATCACAGGGTCCCTTTGGTGGTGTAGACTGTGAGATAGGTCAGACCTCTCCCATTGGAATCAAGGGGAGTGGATGAGAAGGGAAAACCTACAAATTTTTCCCCTTTTTTGTACATTTTTGGTGTCTACAAGACAAGACACTGTGCCATCTGCAAGCCACATGGATATATCTATTTACAAAGAGAAGGTTGCATCACTAGGGTTCAGCTGCATGGGTAACTGCATGAGAGATCGGTGGTTTAGTGCAGTGTTAACAGTAACATTGGTGGCGATAAAGAGTGTCTCTGTAAATGGACATGTGTTCTTAAAACAATAGGCACTAGAGTGCATGTATCCTGACCTTCCCAACTTTCCCTATCATCTTGCCATAACAAGGGATTGTTTTGACACTTTTTAAAGTCAAGAAGGAACTTTTAGGACTCAACAAGTAGCCCATGGAACAAAGTCCCCATCTCCATGTCATTAGGCAAGGCAAGTTTATTTGTATAGCACCTTTCATGTACAGGAGATCTCAGATTAGAAGAATCCATTTACGTTTATTTTATTTAATATGGGTCAGCGCACATTGATCGACATGTGTTCCTCAGTCCAGCATGTAAATGTGCCGCCTTCAGGCAAATTTTCATCTGTAGTCCCACTGGCAGGTAGATGGCAAATCAGTCATAACAATCCTTAAAATCAAAAAAACAATCAGGACAGTACACATGATACAAAGACAAAAGTCAATAAAATGTTAACAATTATAAAATTATAAAAATGATAAAACATTAATGTACATAAGATACAGAAAGAACCAAACAACAGTCAGTCTAAAAACTAAATGAGATGTTAGTTCAAGTTATGTGAACATGTCTGATTATCCAGCAACCACTCTTTAATAGATCTATTAAAAATGTTAAAAGATGTTATATTTCTTAGTTCTGAAGGAACTGTATTCCAGGAGTGTGAAGCTCGCACTGAAAAGTCAGATTTTCCAAATGCTGTTTTCCTAAATGAAACTCTGCTAGAGGATCAGGCACTTGTATTTAGATTTAACTGAATAAACTCTGTTAATGGCGGTGGAGCCAAACCATGGAGAATTTTATAAACAAGTATAATGTCTGAATAAATATGTTTTCCCAGCTTAAAAATGTATATTTGCTCAGAATTTTGCAGTGATGATAAGAGTTTGACTTTTTGTCCAGCAGAAGACCTGGAAGATTGGCTGCTAATGGACCATTATGTCATTAAGGCTGAAAGATTATTTTTGCCTGAATCTGTAAATCTGAACATATTTTGATCCTAAACAAATACCAGTTTTTGCCTTGGTTCAACTTGCGTTGCATTCAACTGCCTCAGTCAGTCTTGGTTTGAAGATAAAAATAACGGGGTTTATTTTGTGGAATAAATGTCGATTTCAGGATTATTTGAACATGCTGGATAATAAACTTCACATTTGGACATGGTAAGAAAACCATGTTGCTCCACAGTTATCACAATGCTCTCTAAACCAACATACTCTGCTCTATCTGTCACTATTCACTGAAATCCTCTTAAAGGCAGAGTATGTCATATCAAACTAATAAAGGCCTCTCCTTTCACTCAAACCTAAACATCACAAACTTATTGTTTGTAAATGTAATAATTGAATAAAGTCATCCTCCTTTAAAAATAGCAAAAACATTTTAGAATACAAAAAATACACTCTTCTTTCTTCACTCTGTCCATGGTGACAGCTCAATTTTTCTTTTTTCTTGACCTTGTGTCTGCTTGTGTATTCCTTTTCTCTTTTCTCTTTTTTCTGATGAATAATATAAAAATAACAAAAAAAATTGGACAGGCCAGAAATAAGCTGTGATGGATGATAGCGGCAGTCCTGAATAACACAGACAGCCAACGTTATAAATATTGATAAAAAGAGAAGACAGGGCACAGCAAAGGACTGAGAGGCTGTGGAGATGCAGGTTTCTCTTATCCCATCTCTCTTACTCTCCCTGGGGTATTGCTGATTGTTAGGAGTTACAAGCAGTTTGGCCCTCTTGCAAATGTCAGCCCAGTCAGTGTAAATTAATGAATGACCCCCAGAGTTGTTGACTTTACCCTGAGTAGCATGAGATGTACCGACACTGTGACAACCCATTAATAACTGCATGGAAACGCCCCCAAGGCCTTGGCTCTGTGTTGTTGCAAGTGGGTTGCAGACTTCCTGGATGTTTGGTGCTGTGTAGGAAAGAGGAAAGTAGCTGCAGGTCGCCAGATCATGAAAAACTGGCCTCATAGGAAAGGCTTTGGAATATCTGTGAAAATGGTGCTTGTTTCTGGGTCTGTATGTGTGCGTGCAGCAGCATTGAGTCAGAGCACACTGACGCAGACTCTGGTGGTGAGATAGATGTTTAGGAATGCTAAGTGCAGTGAGAACGAAACAGGAGTTTTAGCAATGGAAAAGGAAGGCCTCAACCTTTGCTCAGCTCCTGCTTTACAGTTTAATACTGCAACGTTTTGTCGCTTCAAATCAAACTTATAGCATTAAAAAAAGAACAGTAGTTTTGTTTTAAATCTTGTTGAACACACAGTGTAACTGTTCATCCGCCTGGGAAAGGGGATGTCCCTCCTCTGCTTTTCTGATCCTGTTCTGATGACCACCTGTTTTCACCCACTTGATTAATTATTCTAACACCTTCCCATGAATGATCATTACCTGGTTTTTGTTCCTTTGACCAGTCACCTGGATTTTGGATTGATACCCTTATGTTTTTTTCAGAACCCAGATTCCAGTTGTTCTGGATTAAACCTCCTTCCCACGTGAGTGCTTCAGAAAGCTGTAAAATTAGAACATGCCAGATATATCTAGCCTTTGGCATAAAGTGCTTTAAGAGTGAACACTGATTTCACTATAATGCAACTGTTAATGCACACACTGAACTTCATTTTTAGTGTATTTTCACCAGTAAAAATGCTTGCAAATATGTAAATATGTCTAGAGCCTTGCTAAAAAGATTAGCACAAGTACATGACCCCCCCACACGTACCCTATCTTTGGCATATCCATAGCAAATTGAACAAAGCAGTTAACAACACATGTTGTGATGTAATAAGGTTAAGGTTTTTATTAAAGCTCCTCTTCAGTGCTTTCATGTGGGCAAAAGGGACAAAGACATAAAAAACATAAACCTGTCAAAGTATCTGTCTACCTGTGAAAAATGCTTTTAAAAAATTATCACGTTACCTTGTTGTCCCACAGCTTAACTTGCCCTCATCTGTGTTTCAGTCCTTGTCTTTGCATTTGAATTATAGGGTATAAATCAGGACTATTAATTTGTTAGTGTTTGTCATGTTACTGCATAATACATATACTTTCATTTTAAATACCCCATCAACAAATTACAGCAACAAAAGTTTAACTCCAGAACATTGCAACATTATCTGTGTCTTCATTGCATCATATTTCCTAGCACAGAGCATGTCTCCCTAGGAGGTCTTTCTAAGACTAAAATCTTATCTGGAGTTATGATACTGCTGGTGGGTTATCAGTGGAAGTCTGAAATTAGGGCACAAGGTGACTGCTTGTCTGAGTAACAGCTTGCTGGGGCTTTGAGATAAATAGATGTTCTGCATTCTGCTCAAAACTATTATTGGAGGATGCACAGATTGAACAACTTATAGAAGACATTTGGATGCACCTTGTATCGTCATGGTAGTTATTTAACTTTTGCTGATTTTTGCTATAAAAGCACATTGGTTGTAGATTTAGGAAACTAGGAAGGATACAGATAAAGGGATTATGTGACAGAGACTGCATCCTGGCTGTAACCGGTTGTCAAGAGGGAAGGAAACAGCAATATTATCAGCAAGACCTTTCAGCTTTATCAGTCATTTGCAGTTCTCATTGAACAGCCTCATTTGTGAATCTGAAACACACATTTCAAAAGAGGGCTTTGGAAAATCTGAGGCAAAAAGTTGGAAGCTGCATGGGCAGCTGAATGTCCAAAACCTGAAATGAAAACAATAAAAAGCTTTGGATATTTTTAATACATCCAATGATTGTTTAAAAAAGTCTTCAAAATTCCAACTTAATTTATTTATAAAGCCCTTTTCATGTCACAGGCAACACAAAATGTTTTACATGATAAGTCAATTAAATTAAAACACCCAAAAATACAACATAGCAATGTTATCCCCCCCTGCCACACACACACACACACCCCACCCCACATCTCAGGCATACGAACACACACAAAGACAGACAATACCATCCTACCCCTCCACCCCCAATATGACTCCCTAACTTATGTTTCCCAACCAAAACTAGTTATATATTAGTAAAAAGAGCTGTAAAAACATCTGTCTCTGTACTGATGTTGATGGAAACAATGTTGTTGTTGGGATCCATCCACATCAGGAGCCAGTAACTTCATGTCCATCGAGGCCGCCACCATGGTAACCACCCAGGACCCAGGTTAAGGCAGGCCTTCTATCTAAACTCATCATGGCTCATTATCTTTGTAACGTCACCATTCCTTCACACAATCAGTCTGGAACGCAACATATAAACATCTTTACAGCCTTATTTGTTTTCTTTATGAACCGGGGCCTTAAACCCAATACTTTGCCAGAATATGTTAAAAATAACTTGGAGCAGACTTATGAAAACAATCATGCCCAGATCTTTTCTCAGAACTGTTCCACTGATGTCTGGGAAAGAACGCAAGACAAATATGTGTGTGAGCATTTATCACTGTATGTTTGTGTGTGTGTGTTTGTGTGTGTGTGCATGTGTTTAAGTTGGTTACTTAAGGTCGAGCATGTTACATTGCATGATGTAAAACTGTTGAAGTGTATTATAAATAAAGTTGCTGTTTTATTTTTAATTTTCATGTTGTCTTTACATGATAAAACTACTTTTATTTACAGATTACAAATATCCAGATTTTTGCCATACAGATAGAAAATATGTGGATACTTTACAAAATGAATTGGAAATATTTTTGTAAGCTTGGATTTCTCAGCCAAGTAATTTGTATGTCTGCTGTTCTATATGTTGATGTCAAAGATATATTTCCCCCAAGACAAGGACAAAGGAGGGTTCAGTCTCATTGACCCTAATCAAACACCATTCACCAGCCACAATCTTCACTTTGTGAGCAATGTTCTAATCCTGAGAACACACCATGAACTTCATTAGGTAAGGCAAAAGAATGCAGCAGAAGTGTGAGAATGACCTCACCAGTGACTTAAACACATTATCTCAAAAGTCAAATTTGCACAGATTAGGTATGTTAGAGGAAAAATTATTAATTATAACCTCAGCTGATCGAAAGCAGAAATTAGTAAACAGGAGACGTAATTCTTTGATCAAAGGACAGAGAGAAAATTCCACACCACCATCACCAAGGTGCTTCGGTTTCAGTCTGTGGAATAGCCTGTCCCTGCCTTTATTAAACACAAATGAAGATCAACATACAGTAGTCAAAATTTCTTAGGCGAGCAGGGAAGCAGAATAACAGGTGCAATTTCTAGATACAAGAACTGATTAGCAGGTTCAGTCTGGACTCCACTTCATGGGAAAAGAAATGAAACGACCTTGGTGCTTCAGCACACTAAATTCAATTCAGCTTGATTAAAGTTTAGTCATTTTACTAGGTAATTAAGTAAGAGCATATATGTTATTCAACGTGTATAATAATGGAAAAAATAAAAATTCTCCTAACAAGGTATCAGTTTTTAAATTGGTTGTATATGTGATGAAAATGTCTTTTATTGCCAAGTTTTATTTTAGTTATGGTAGCATATGGTAAATGGACAACTTGTTACATTTTTTCCACATGTCACCGCTTGATGCTAAAATGGATAAACTGCTATTGTCTCATTATTATTTCATTGATCAGTTAGCTGATTCCTTTTAAGATGGTAGTCAAATTGTTTAAATTCATATTTTCATTGTCATATTGAAGTTTTTGTTGGTGACTGGAGTGGTGGTCCCCCTCTTTAAGAAGGGGGACCTGAGAGTGTGCAGCAACAACCGGCCTCCCTTCTCACACTCCACAGCTTCCCTGCTAAAGCCATGGCCGAGGGTCTGATAGCAGAACCTCGAATTGAGGAGGAGCAGTGTGGTTTTCATCCTGGTCATGGAACAGTGGTCCAACTTTACACCCTCTCCAGGGTCCTAGAGGGGCCATGGGAGTTTGTCCAACCAATCTACATGTGTTTTGTGGACTTAGAGAAGGTATTTGACTGTGTCCCTCCTTTGGGGTACTGGACCCCTTGTATGGACTGACAGGTCCCTGTACTGTCAGTCTGGATTGTCAACAGCAAGTCAGATTTGTTTCCAGTGAGGGTTGGACCCCACCAAAGAGGCTTTTTAGCACCAATTCTGTTCTTAACTTTTATAGTTAGAATTTTGAGGTGCAGCTGAAGTGTTGAGGTGAGCCTCGGCATTGGATCTGTGCTTTTTGCAGATAATGTGGTTCTGTTGGTTTCATATGGCCGTGCTCTTCAGTTCTCACTTGAGCAATTAGCCAAGTTTGAAGCAGCTGGAATGAGGATCATCATCTCCAAAATCAAGAGCATGGTCCTCAACCAACAAAGGGTGGAGTGTTCTTTTCAGGGTCCGAATGAAGTGCTGCCCCAGGTAAAGGCATTTAGGTATTTCAGGGTCTTGTTCACAATGGATGGAAGGATGGAATGTGAAATTGACACAAGGATCAGTGACTTGTCTGCACTATTGCAAACTCTGCTGAAGAGCTGAGTCAGAAGTTCAAGCGCTACTGATCAATCTATGTTCCTACCCTCACCTATGGTCATGGCTAAAATTAATTTACTCCACAGGGTTCCTGTGCTATCTCTTAGAGATACCATAAGAAGTTCATTCATTCAGGAGGGTCTCAGTGTAGAATCGCTGCTCCTCCACATTGAGATGAGCCAGATGAGGTAGCTTAGGCATCTGGTTAAGATGTTCCTTGACGCCTCCAGGTTAGGTGTTCCCGAGATGTGTCTGTAAGAAAAAACCGCGAGGAAGACCCAGAACACGCTTGAGGGATAATATCTCAACTGAACTGAGAACGCCTCACAATGAGCTGGCAAATTTTGCTGGGAAGAGGGAAGTCTGGACTTTCCTGTTAAGATTGCTGCCCTCGCAAAACCTCACCAGAACAAGGGCAGAAAATGTTCGGATAGTCTAACATGCATGCTTCTGGACAGAGGAGAAAAACTGGAGTACTTGGAGTGACCCTGGAGAAGATAACCCACACATACTGTCATGGGAAGACCTTACCACCTCCACTGTTTGAACCAGCAACCTTCTTGCTGTGAGGCTGTGGTGCTAACCACCACAGCACCATTGCAGCTATAAATGTATTATAGATACATATGTACATGGATGGATGGATGGATGGATGGATGGTAGATAGATAGATAGATAGATAGATAGATAGATAGATAGATAGATAGATAGATAGATAGATAGATAGATAGATAG
>JBAMHV010000015.1:16267963-16280724 GCA_037177535.1 Pseudomugil gertrudae | reverse complement strand
GATAGATAGATAGATAGATAGATAGATAGATAGATAGATAGATAGATAGATAGATAGATAGATAGATAGATAATTACATTTATCATCTATAATTTAATTTAAAGTTTTCTACAGGTCAAGCTACTTATAAAATATTGTGTTTAAATAGATTATATGGTGCTTTATTCCCACAGTTTATTTGCTATTTGTAATGCATTTGAAATGTTTTCAGATGGTTTTCAGAATAACTTCTGGTGTGCACTTGGTCCAGAAGCATTTTCCCAGCATGTGACACTGTTGCTGTTGAAAATGAATAGCCTACCAGCCTCAGACTGACAGTGAGCTATGTTGTCTGTGCTACACGGCAATACTCAACATAAAGAGAAGTTTGATAGAGATCTGCAGAGGTAGTAAGGCTGGTGTGGTGACCGCTCAACCAGCAACAATAGTGAGACAGGACATCTATTGGGCATATCCATCCTAAAGCTCCCTGGCTCCAGGGACGTGCAGGACTAACTAAATGCTAAAAACACACACATCACATCTCATTAGCCACTGTGACATCTGGCCAAAGGCCGAAAGTAAGGTCAACTTAATAATTTAAAAC
The DNA here is from genome assembly GCA_037177535.1 of Pseudomugil gertrudae. Lineage (NCBI taxonomy): Eukaryota > Metazoa > Chordata > Actinopteri > Atheriniformes > Pseudomugilidae > Pseudomugil > Pseudomugil gertrudae. The sequence continues at coordinate 16,280,138 of JBAMHV010000015.1, read as the reverse complement.
CACTAAAACATATTCTGCATGTATTAATAATCATTGTCATGATCAAGCAGATCACAAAAGGACCCAATAAAGCAGATAAATATATGCAGTTTGTTTGAGCAACTTAGTCTGGAATAAAGATAGGTCTTTTTCAGGGAAGGCTGATTTTTGTTTCAGCGAAACAATGAAAACAATGCCAAGCCCCCTTCTCTACATAAATAAGAGCCTTAAATAGACTCACCTGCTTTCAGTCTAAACTGATTCCTGCTCACAAGCTGTGGAAAATGTTGTTCATCTTATGGAGGAACTATGATTGGCCTATTTGTTCAAACATTTCATCCATCCATCCATTTTCTACCGCTTATTCCCTGAACGGGGTCGCGCGGGGGTGGGGGGCCCTGGAGCCAATCCCAGTTGACATGGGGCGAGAGGCGTGGTACACCCTGGACAGGTCGCCAGTCTATCACAGGACCAACACACATGGACACACAACCATGCACACACACACTCACTCACTCCTATGGGCAATTTAGAGTCTCCAATCAGCCTATCCCCAAGGTGCATGTCTTTGTCAAACATTTCATTTTAATCTAATTCAGTGAGTTTTTTTTTCTCAGAAATATTTGTAAAAGCAACTCGAAACAAAAAGCCTGCAATCATAGTTTTAATGGGAATGTCGATACGATCACATCAGGACACTTTCTATTTCACAAATACACGGTGACAATGTCCTGAAAGCACACAAATAGAGAAATCGCAGCTAACTTGTGTTTATGAGTCTAACACACGATGGTCATTTCATTGCTCAGATTACAGCAGTGTCCTCCACCTCTCACCCAGTCAACCACTCATCCCACATCTGTCCTCCTGCACTTTGAGTATACTGTGTGTTCTGGTTGGCTCAGCATGCTTCAGTGGTCAATAAGAACGAGTGGCTGTGATGGTCATGGTTTGTTTATTGATGGAGTGTAAAGTGAACAAGGTTGAGAAAAGAAGACGGAAAGGTAGTCTTGTGTTAAACAAAGACTATGTGGTGTGAAAATAAATATAGGGGGTTGCAAACAGTGGAGCAGCATGGAGGTCCAGGTCCACCTGAGGTTTGTGTGCCTTTTCCATAAACACAAAAGGATTGTCTGCTTTGTGAGGTAATCCTTTCCAACAGGTTAGCATTAACACTGGTCCACCACACACCAACTATCCCCACTGCAGCTCTTTCAAAGCTAAACACCTGACATCTTTTCCTGCAGTCTAAACCAAAATAATCAAGTCACTGACAGAGAAAAGTGAACATAAAACTCTGATGCAGGCATCATTCTGAAACACATCTTTTCTTAAACATAGTTCAGCCTCAGTAAAAAGATCTCTGAACTGCGTGAAACCCACACGCTGGTAAATTAAAAGGAATCTTATCTTATGCACACAGCTTGCAAGCTCATGTTCTGTTTGGTTCTGCACGCCATCATCAGACTGATGTACTCTACCAGAACAAACTCTAATGGAGATTGAGTGAACTAAAACATTGTTAAATTTGTATTTCTCAAAGTGTTCAGAGCTTGTTAGACCTAATGTTTTCCTCTGTAGCCCTCATCGTTGGAATCCTGGCAGGCTGTTTTTTGTGGATGAAGACCAAAAGATAAAGACATGGCTTCTCAGCAGAGTGCCAGCACAGCCATCACCACAAAGGCACGCTTGGCCTGCTTGGCACATTGACTTGGAACATTTGATCTCAGACATAGCTTTTCTGTGTTGAAAGAGAAGCTTTTTTTATGAACAAATTATTTAGAGTAAGTTTACAAGGTTTTTCCTGCACTGCCCTGTTAGGAAATCATTCTTTTTTTCCATAACGCTTCATCCAATTCAGGTTAGCTGGAGCCTAACCACTGGGCAAGGTGAGGTACAGGTTGCCAGTCCGTCATAGGGCTAACAGAGAGAGAGAAACAAACAACCAGCCAAACAACCAGTCACACACACATTCACTCCTAAGGACCATTTTGAATGACCAATCACCATAACATTCATGTCTTTGGACGGTGGGAGGAAGAGAAGGAAGGAAGAGAACCAGTAACACGGGGAGAACTCCACACAGAAAGGCCACTGTCCGAGCCAAGGCTCAAATCGTAAATAAGGCATAAAGCACATAAACAACATATGATCCACACATCAGATTTTAAGCAGCATTAAATGTTGGTGATTAAAAGCACTGGAAACCAGTGACTGTTAAGTAGTGATGTAATATTTCAAACAGCTTGTATCCAGTCTCGGCTTGTATGATTGTATGGGGCAATATTGGGGTCTAGTTATGATCTCAGGTTCACTGTGGATTTGAACAGTACACTGGTTGTGTGCAGTATCTAAGGCACATGTGTTTACGCACTCCGGTGAGTCTTCAGTGTGAAAGACCCATGTGTTTGGGCGTCGGTAACTTAATGACACCACTTACTGGTCTAATTCACACTCAAGCTCTTGTACATATTTTTTAAAAATGGAAAAAAAATCATGCAAGGATATCCTACTAACAAAGAATCGGTTGTATCAGTCAGATTAGAAGGTAAACACTTTTAGGGTTCTTGTTCAGCCTCCTGTGATCTTGGTTAAAATAAAATGTTATTTTATCCCTTGTGCTAACAGGCATCATTTGACATATTTTCTTTGAATAAACGGAGTACTTTTTCAAACTATCTCAGCCCCAACTACTTTTTGAAGTAAATTATGACCAAAAATGGTAAATGTGAGGCAACAAACGGTTAGCCAGAGAAGTGCAGAGATCGAGATGTGAAGAGACTAAAACAGGACAGGGCAGGGCCACACACATCTTTCCACTCCTATAGTTTTATTTGAGCTTGTTGTGTCTCACAGGAAATGCCCCCATGTTTTCCATTCTTCTTCTTCGATAGAAGGAGTATATACCGTCTAGCAATAAAATAGGAAAACAGAACAGAAGTTATTTGCAGTTTAATGTAACTTTAGCATGTTACTTACAGTTTCTTTTACCCATTTTAATGGAAGCAGTCTCTGATTCTCAGTGTGACAAATGAAATTATGTTTTCTGTTGAGAAAAAAATACTGACTTTGCTCTGCTTTTACTTCTATGCGTACATTTTTCTTTAAGTTTCTTATACTTGAAAACACTGGAGTGGCATTGTTTTGTAATGAACCAGCTTGTACTCAAGATTCAGATCCTGTGTTACACAATTCACTGCCCACCTAGTCATCTAATATTAACTGTAGTGAGTTCACACGCACAGCAGTACAATTCAAGGAAACCCAAGTCTCCTGAGTCCTATGATATCACCTTTGAGAATAACCATCTTTGTACCCTGAATTACTCCACAACCTGAAACACAGCTTGCCTTCTTGCTCTTGGCTGACAATCAGTGCATCAGTACTCAGTGATACTGTTTGCTGTTTGCCTCAGATAAGAAGTGGGACATTGTGACGGCCCAGAATCAGATCTGTTTGGCAAATGTTAAGTTTTCTACCACTGAGTCTCATAACAGTGGCGGTGGGAGGGGAGCAGTTAGTGGACCAGGGTAGGCACACTGTCAGCTGTATGACCTCTTTGTTTTGCTGTCTCCTGCAGTGTGTTGGTTTAGTGGGTGAATCTGCATGGAAGCCCTAAATCTCAGTTAATCTGCCGCATCACTGAGAGAATTGGGCACTCCACAGCCACCCTATCTGATCATCAGCTTTCCACTGATTTGCTGTCTACCGCTGCCCCGCTGAGACATAAACATCCTGTTCAAAGAGGGGGTGGGAAAAAGCTAAAGAAAAGGCGCAAATGAATTCAAGCAACTTACCAGGCCGTCAGCATTTTATAAATGTGCAACAGGAGTTCATGACTACACTAAGTACTCTCTAAGGTGTGTTAAGAACCTTAGAGAGTATACATGTTTTAAAATGTTCCCTCCATGTAGAATCAATAAATACAGTGACTGAGCCATATTAGTATGCGTGCAGGAAAGCCTGAGCAAACAAGCAGAAGCAAGTAGACTGAAAATAAACTCAATTATGACTCCAGTGCAACACTGGTAAACTGGTAATCTTCTGCCTACAGAGAGCAAGTAAGGTACATGTTTTGCACAGTAAATGAGGGCCTGACAAAAGAATGATGGCTGATGCTGACGTCCAACACTATTAAACTCTCAAACTTTAAACACGTGTGATTTTGGGTTACTAAATCAATGTAGAAAACAGTGTACTGTCATGTGAAAGCATTAAGGTCCGGTCAACCTATGCAGAGAGCAGCACTGCCTCCTTGTGGAATGGCTGTTACATTGTTAAAACAGCATACAGTCATACCTGGTAATCAAACATACTTTGTTTTAATTCAAATTCAGGAATCATTTAGAAAACATATGCAGATGATTGAACTAAATCTTAAGTTGAAAGCAAAAGAAAAAGAACTCCAGTCTGATAGTACAGATTGGGAAATATGCTTTCAGTTCTCTATTACGCTAAAATAAAGTCATGTTCAAGTGAAACGATTATTCTCCATGAGTCAACTGCAATATTCTTGGAGCAATTTAAAAATAACTGTAGGTTACATTTCAGTGTTTTCACATCAGATTCATACATTCAAAGGCTTCTTATGGTTTGTTTTTGTTGCAGCCGCAGATCCAGAAACATGTAAATAGAATGCATGACAGGGATATGTTGCAATGATATGGCCCACATGCCGATGGATGTCACGCAAAAGCATGTGGTACAGTGTGGTATTCAAGCACACATGGTCACTGGTATACTGCAGTGTGACGCATTAGTACTGTTGTTTGGTGGATATTTTGTTGTTTTGCTCTGAGTGCACTTTTGCAACAATGTATAATGACATGAGAGACAAAGACAACAAAGTAAATAATTCTGATTTTGATCAAATTAATGAACACAATGTTATTCTCAGGAAGTGACTTGAGACAGGAAATAACCCCCTCTTAACACTTGTTTCTTTCTTTCTTTCTCTCTCTCTCTCTCTCTCTCTCTCTCTCTCTCTCCTTTTTAAAAAAAATACTTTTGTTCGCATTTTATTCTCATTGAATATGTTGCATAGAGTCATTTGGATTACAAAACTTGTACATGCCCCAAAACTTTGTGTTCCCCTGTTTTGTTACATACGTATTTTATTCCTTTTTATCCTGTTGCCTTTCAAACTATGTGAAGAAATATTTTCATGTACATGTAGAAAACTTTTCTTTTTTGCATATTGCCATTAACAGTCTTTGAAATGCAATTAAAGCTTCTGACATCTGAATGAACCCATTCTAAAATAGATGCACTCATTTGGAAGCATTTCTGTCAACTAATTTGAAAACTAAATTAAATCAACCCAAATATTATTTCCTAGTAAATTCCTTACTCTGTACATCATGTTACATAAAATAGTAGAGATACTGTAGCCGTTCTGCTGTACACTGCTCAGACATGTGTCACATGATGGTATTGGTTAACTATTAGATCACATTTTCCGGACTTTTGGTGACATGTGAATGATCTTTCAGCTTGGCAGATTCTTGTTACAGTTCAGTAATTACCATGGAGACTCACACAGTAACAAATCTACGTGAAATCAGTCATGGATGGGTGTAAGAGCTCCCTTTTCAGAAAGAATTTTTACTGTATGGCGATGCTAAACAGGAGCTGAAAAGTACCAGAACCAGATTTTCACATATAAAAGATTATTAGTTTAGACCCAGAAATAGACTTAGACTTAGACTTAGGCTTAACTTTAATAATCCCTTTGACTCCCTCAGGAAAATTAGATTTGAAGTATGTTTTTGTCTTGACTTGCTCCCAAGTTCATTTAGCTATAGGGTTGCATCTGAATTAATGAGGTTTAGCTACTAGCCACACATGGTATAACTGCATGCAGAACACTAAATTTACTACCCTTGTTGTCCTGGTGGAGAATTCCATGTTTTCACCGATGGTTTGGCAAACTTTTTTTAAACAGATCACATTCTCAAAATAACATGGACAAACTGCTGAAGCACTGGGCAAATGTTCACAACATAATCACATTTCAAATTCATTTTATGAAATTGCAAATCTCTTTGTACATGTTACAATGTCGTAACATAAATAAAGTACAGGTAGCCTACAGTTAGCGCAGTTAGTCTACATTTAGCACATAGCCCAGGTGAATAGCTCTTGTTGACCTATTTTAATTGGTGATTGTCAGTCTAATGGTTTTTCTATTTAAAAGCATGTCAGCATCATTTTATTGTATCAGTGATGACATGCACAATAGTATATTTAAATGTCAAAATGAGTCAAAATGTAATATCATGAATTCTGTCTGAAACTGCAACAGAAGACTGCAGCTCCCTGTATGAAACACATCTCATTATAATCCTTATTTTACTACTACTACTACTACTACTATACAGTCATTTGGCAGATGCTTTTAGCCAAAGCGACTTACATATGATGAGCAGACATTTTTAACCATAGCTGTTAACCGAACATGCATGGTTAAAAATGTCTCTGGTATAAACTGTTTTGGAATTTATAAACAATCAGCAGGGCTTTAAAATCTATTCTGTTACGGACTGGAAACCAGTGTAAAGATTTTAAAACTGATGTGATGTGAGATCTCTTTGTTCTTGTTAAAGCTCGAGCTGTAGAGTTCTGAATGAGTTGCAAATGTTTAATGCTCTTTTTGGGAAGTCCTGTTATCCTGTTGGTCCTGTTAGTCCTGGAGATAAATGCATGGATGAGTTTCTCCTCATTTAACGATAATTACATAACGTACATTTGTCACAATTTGCATTTGAATGAGAGGAGTCAGTAGTCCAGGGACAGTTACATTGTGTGGGGATGCTTACAACATGTTACAAATATACTATTGGATGAATAGTGAAGAATATAACATATGATAAGAATTATTTCCCCCTTCTCTTTCTCTAAAATACCCCCTGTTGTACTCCCACATCTCTAGGATCACATATACCCTCAATTTGAAACCAGTGGTATATTGAATTTGTGTAGAACATAAAATACTCCTATATAATGACTCTTTGGTATGACTATATGTATTTATTTATTTTTCCAGCAGAACAGGAGAAACTCTGAGTTGCTGGGTCTAAACCTGCCAGGAAACAGGTTAGTCTCACAGGATATGTTAGACGGTGACTCAGAGTTCAGCTGAACTGACGACGGAAAATTCAGTTTCCTATAACTCCACTTGAAGTGACTGTTTAATTAATCCCACTTTCTGAAGCACACATATTGTAATGATTGTCAGCACACTACCTGTAAATACATCACTGTACACTACTGTATTTTATTTTATGTACATACATGTTTCTTTCTTTCTCCCTCTTTATTTTCAGTTTTTATGTCATCTCAGCTCCTGCTTGTTTTCATATTCACATGTTTCACATTTTCTTATGTAACTTATGTAGGCACCGGCAAATCAAGACAAATTCCTCGTAATGAAAATTACCTGGCAATAAACTTGATTCTGATTCTGATAAAACAAAGAATAAGTAACACAAAGTCAGCGCTTTAGTCGGGATCTTCATATTAAATAATCCATCCATCCATCCATTTTCTTCCGCTTAATCCCAGAGCGGGGTCGCGGGGGGGCTGGAGCCAATCCCAGCTCAACAGGCAAGAGGCCATATTGAATAATCATATCTATTAATTAGTTTCAAATAAAAATAAAGCCTAATAATTTTATGTCTAATTCCTGTAAGCAGGTATGCAATTCAGGATTTTGCCTTTTTCGAATTCGAATTTATTTATCTATAAAAGCCCTTTACAATCAAAATGCAACACAAAGTGCAGATTATATACTGCAAGACATTTGATCATCTTGTCACACATGATCTTTAGCTGTTGTTCCAATTATTGTATTTCTTTTTGGGATTTTATACATTTTTTATAAGATCACTTAAGTTTACATAAGTAGGCCTACTTTTTCCATATCTTTTTCCAATATCTGTGTCATGTTTTGAACATTTGGGTGGGTGTTGTTTTGGGTTTCCTTGTTTATGTTTTCTTGTGATGCTTTGTGTTTAGTATTAGTTTCTCATGTGTTTAAGTTCTGTCTTTCGTTGATTTTTGGGTGGTGGTTTTTTTGGGTTTTCTTGTTTCTGTTTTCTGGTTAGTCTTTGTGTGTATTATTGGTTTCACCTGTGTTGGGTTAATTACGTTCAGCTGTGTCTCATTTAGTTCTGGGTATTTAGTCTTTGGGGTTTGGAGTTGTGGTTGCGGGATCATTGTTTGGTGTTTGACATAGTGTTCTTAGTGTGTTTTCACGGTTTCAAGTTTTCTAGTTTCACTACAGTGTGTAGTGTTTTGAGTCATTAGTTTTGTTTTGTTTTTTTGTTATGAGAAATAAATTTAGTTAAATCGGTAATCCTGCTGCCCTCTGGTAATTCCCACCTGCACCTGAGTCCACACCACATTTCCGCTTTGGCAAACCTGACAATCTGTATAAAACAGATACATCTATGTGTGTACTAGCATTGTGCTACTTATATACTTCTAATTCATATTATAGTTTATTGAACTATGTTTAAAGTACATCACAAATGCACCTTTCCTGTACTAATTATACACTGCTAGTTCACATTCTAGTTTATTTCAGTATATTTTAACACTGGCCCTTAAGTACTCCTGCCCTGAACATCTTAGAGGGAACCCTACTTTAACACACCTTAATGGAATAAATACTCGTTAACAGGCTGCAAAGAACTTGATGAGAAAGTTCATTCATTTGAATCAGGTGTGTTAAAGTAGAGTTGCCTCTAAGACACGCAGGCCAGGTGTACCAGGTGTACCAGGGTTGAGAAACACTGCTTTAAGTATATTGTATATACTGTATATTATTCCAAAGAATAATTAAGCTAATATACTTTCTAGAACACTACAATCCTTTATAAATAGTATACTTGCTATACTCAAACTACTACTCAAGCATACTTAATAAAATAAACTTTAAGTATACTACTTTATTGCAAAGGGGGGACTCAGAGCAAAAAATCTTTTAACATGAACTTCTCACTCAGAGCAGAGGGCACCACAGAATAATACACTGATTTACAACTGAATTAAAAATAATTTTAATCACAGAACCTGTGGTTTGTGGCTACGGTTTTGAGCTTTGTTGGACAGAAAAGCAGTCCCAGCACTCACTAAATATGTCCAGAGACCTGAAGTTTGTCATTTATTCACATTTCTTTCAGCCGGGCTAAACTCACATACTTAACAATGTCTTGATGACTGTATTATACTGTTTAAACATTGATCTCTGAAAGTTGAGTATAAGGTTGTGGAAAGGTGATGGCACCCCTGCATAAGATCAGGCAGCAGTGTGTATGCGTGTGTGTCCATCTGTGTGTGCAAAGCTAAAGAGATTTTTTATTTTAGAGAACCCCCATATGAAGATTAAAAAAGAAGGAAATGCTCAGCTCTGACCAAATTGTATGTGGTGCGCTCATATGATGTCAATACAGAAAATATTCTGTCCCACAGCTCATCATGAATGTTGTCTTATGAGTCAGAAATCTCACATGATCAAACGTGGCCTCACAAAAACTAAAGAGAAGAAACAACAACAACCAGAAAACACGACACCCAGGACAACTTGGTGGAGATGTTAAAACAAGCATTCTCTCTTATCTCATTGCTCCATGAAATTTTATGTCAGCCATGCTTGATCTTGTATTGTGTGCTTCCTTGTTCCCCAGTCAGCTCACTCTCTTTATTGGATACATTTAATGTATCCACAACACAATCCACAAACCCAAACCTCGGGAATTGTTGGCTGTTCTCACACAAATGAAGGTTTATGGTTGTAAATATAGAATGTGTTTCATACTTGCAATTGTGACTTTTTGAAGCCAATTGTCAGGACATGTTCAATCTTTTCACACCTCAGAGTAGTTTTATCCAATAATCTTATAAGATTTAGGATAATTCAGCGTTTGCTGTCCTCGGTTGGGAGAGGGGGAAATTTGGGATGAAAGCAGCCTGATAATCCTTATGTGTGTGCCAGCTTAATTGACTCTGTGACTGATTTGAAATACAGGGTCTCCATTTGTATAATGTGGGTCACTTTAGTAATAGTCATAAAATTTTAAGATCATAAGCTGTGTCCCAATCCAGGGTCTGAGCACTTCATAGTGTCATGTTGCTGCTCGGTCATATCTGGACTTACCGTCAGTCTGATTCTGTCCACCTGGCTTTTCCTAATTGCTTTCTTGTTGCACCTGATCACAGCACTTAAACTCTCTCCAGTCCTTTCTTTGCTGTCAGATCATTAACATCAGAGCTCTTTCCATGGTTTGCCAATTAGAGCTAAGTATGCATCCCCAGATTATTCTCTTTGCTCGAGCCAGACCTCTCTCGCTGACCCATGCTCTTGTTTTGGACCATTGATCCTTTCCTCATCTTTGTGCTGACATTCACATGCTTGTTTTTGACTTTGCATGGTTGTCTTTTAACCTGCATTTTTCCTCAAGATCAGGCCAGTACCCTGATGTCCACCATCATTCCTTCCCATTACCTGTTACTAATGCAGTGTTTCTCAATTCTAGTCCTTAGGAACAACCCTTTTTTTTATCACACCTGAATGAATTGAATGGCTTGTTGACAAGTTGCAAAGAATGCTATGGGTAGGTACATGAATCTGAGTCAGGTGTAGAATAGGAACACACTTTAGACATACAGAGCAGCGGGCCCCGTGGACTGAAATTAAGAAATGCGGTACTGATGGAACAACATTAAAGACGTTCTCTCTCCTGTTAAACCCAGGTTTTACCTGTATATTTATGCAGGTAAAAAGAAAATCTTACAGGACATGCAAAGCAAATGTAATGGGGTTTGTATGGTTGGTTTTTGGAAACTACAAAAAATGACCACAGCAAACATAAGTCTAATGGGAAAGATGAGCATTCATCACATCACTGCAGACTAAGCTAAACTGGATTAAGTGCAAACCTAATTGGCCTCTTGAGTACAAAATATTGTGCATAAGTCTTCTTGCAAATTTATTGTATATTTTTTTAAACATGTATTTTTCTTGTACATTTTTATATGGTGCAGGGTTGCCTAAGTTCAGTCTATGAGATAATCCATCCTGCAACCTTTGTCCAACACAGCTGAATCAAATGAATGGCTCGTTACCAGGCTTCTGCAGAGGAGGGAATTCACATATTTGTTTCAGGTGTGTTGGAGAAGGGATACATTTATAGGTTGCAGGCTCAAAAACCAAACTTGGGCACTACTGATATGGCGTTTTCTTTAAATTCTACATTTATAGTGGTGCTCAAATATAGTACACAATATATCAGTCTGCTAACAGTGCTTATGTGCTCACTGCTACCTTTATTGTAGTAACAGTCAAACAACCAACATGTAAAGTCTCAACCACAAAGAACAGCAATCAGTCATAACAGAAAAGGCCTAAAAAAGCTTGAAGCAAAATCAAACAAGGATTGAGTGCTGAACACATATTGTCCATGCAGATTTCTGGGGTCCATTTCACAAAGGGGGTTCAACAAACCCTGAGTTTGAGCGTTAACTCTGAGTTTATAATCCCTGAGATGAGAAACTCAAAGTTTTCTGTTTCACAACGGCTGTTTTGAGTTGGTTTAGTTAACACAGAGATAGTCAACCCTGAGTTATCCATGTGCGCAAAAACTTTAAAAAGCCATCATCAACCCAGAAATGAGTCACCATGGCAACCGCTAAAAAAACACAGTCTTCGTTCTTTTTTCCCACTGGATTTAGATCTAATGCAGATGTACGGTGACTATGAGCACATTTACAGGAAAAAAAAGTAATACGGCCGCAGCAGCAAAGGAGAGACATGCAGCGTGGAAGAGAGAGTGAATGCGTAAGTTTTTATATTTTATTATATTTATACATTCAGTGCATGCTCAGATGCGCATCAGAGAGGCCCATTGAGGTATTGCTCTTATCAGTGATTGGTGGTCACTCACATTTAATTTTTTGACATTAATATTGACATTATCTTTAACAGAGCATTGCTGAGCAACGGGAGGATGGTCCTTCATCTTGTACTGTAATCTAACTGTGTAGAATTAAGGACTGTATCGGTTTAATATGCTGTCGTATCTTCCGTCATCTGTTGTGAGCCCCGGTTAGAGAGCGATGATGAACCAGGCAGAGCTTCACGTTTAGTTGTTTTATTAACAGGGTCACTCCTTACAGCAGAGTATCACACTTGGAG
>JBAMHV010000015.1:16257737-16267863 GCA_037177535.1 Pseudomugil gertrudae | reverse complement strand
GACCTAAACCAACTTAGCTGTCTTTAATAATCCCCGACTCAAAACTAAACACTGCCCCCTAGTGGGAATTCAGAACACTAACCATAAGATTGCATTGAAGTCAAGTTTCTATGCAATCTTATGGTTTCCCTTATCTAGGCTATTTGATGAATTGGCTCAATTAAGATGTTAAGCGCCCTGAGATGACACTGTCATGAAGTGGCGCTATATAAATAAAGTTGAATTGAATTGAATCTTCCACAGCACAATTAAACAGTGTAAGTTTTTCAGTGCCCTTTCTTCTCAAATTCATGTAACTACATATTTAAAATTGTAATGCAATTTCTATCAAATATCAGTTGCCTGTGAAGGAGATCTACAAATTACATTAAATTAGTTTGAAAATTGAAAAAAATTATAAGGAAATGCTGTATCTCAACTGCCTCATAAAGAAGACCAATCTTAAAAACCACAAGTTAGAGGTGGGTGCCTAGTCACTTATTTACTTTATGTAGCTGAACAATAAAAAAAATTACATGTAGTTTTCTATTTGTAGGAAATAAAGAACCCAAAATAACTTAATTATGTTTACTTTTATTCATATTCCATACAATGTAGAGATGGCAGTTAGATAACTGTCTCTGACCGCCTCACAGCAAGCAGGTTGCCTGTTCGAGCCTCGGTTGGGGCGGGGGTCAAACCAGGAATCTTTCTGTGTGGAGTTTGCATGTTCTTCCCCGTGTTAGCGTGGGTTCTCTCCGGGTACTCCGGCTTCCTCCCACAGTACAAAGACATGCACCTTGGGGATAGGCTGATTGGAGACTCTAAATTGACCATAGGAGTGAGTGTGTGTGTGCATGGTTGTAGGTCTATGTGTGTTGGCCCTGGATGGACTGGCGACCTGTCCAGGGTGTACCCCGCCTCTCGCCTGATGTAAACTGGGATTGGCTCCAGCCCCCTGGACTCTGTTCAGGAGTGGAAAATGGATGGATGTCTCTGACCACCCTTCCATCTTGGACCTCATGGTGCATCAGGTGGTCCTCAGGTTCATCCATTTGTGCCTCTAATAACTGCAATTTTATGAAGAACCACACCTGAAGAATCACACATGCCACAATAATGTCACAAGCCCACTCGAGGTGACTCTGAGGTGAAGTAGGCACTGGAAATGTGCTCTCAGCAGGCCTATAGTCATTTCCATCCGGGCTCTGGTCCTGCAGTGGGCAGCATTATAACGATGCTGTGGGTCAGGGTAAGGGTCTGCAGGGTGGGTTTACAGGGGAAACCCCTATCTCCCAGCAAGAAGCCATCAAATTCTTCTGAAAGACAAGCATTTTTGTGCTTTTCACAGATTTTCACTAATTGGGGCCTACCGTAATCATAATCTTGCGGCGAATATCTAACTCCCTGTGAGGAAGCACAGCCTCTTCATCAATAGGGTTCTCAATAAACGAACATGCCATGTTCGCAAAAGACGAGACTGACAAAGCAAGTGGGATTTTATTTCCTGGAAATTGAGCGCATACTCATGAAAAAGGGAGGCGACTGAGATTAACTTAGGGTTTCAAGCACAAAACCTGCTCCCGACCAGGTTAGTTTCAGAGACACTGTTACTGCAGCAACTGACTCAGAGTTAAACTTAACTTTGTGAAACAGGATAAAGTTTATTCTATTAATCTGGTTTATTTAATTCCTCTTCCTGAAACTGAAAACCCTGAGTTGGCCTTATTTCAGGGTTAACTAACTCAGAGTTTTCAATAAACCTGTTTTGTGAAATGGACCCCTGCTCATCCAGCTAATAGTAGTGCTTGTAGACTGGATGATGTAGATACGTTGATAAAATTCATCTTTAAACCTTTGGCATCAAGAACAAATGCTACTTGCACCACTGTTCAGATCCATGTGATTAAAACAGATCATATGATGGGGAAATTTCTCAACTAGTCACCAGAATGATGACCAGAACCACAGAATGAGCATGTAGGTCAGTAAAATGCGTACAACTTGAGTGAGCCTCTTATTACCGGTAAATGCTTAGGAATGAAGAAATGTTTTCAATATGAGGGGAAATATATTATAAAACAAATAAGATTAAATACATTTAAAGTCCTTGAGCTTTCTACAGTAATAAAGCCCTTAAGATTGTAATGAAACTAAGTACCAAAGTGGATGTGGCAAAGCAGGGAGAGTTGGCAGGTCAGGTGGTAACACTGACAAAACGTCAATGAAATGACAGAAGGTATGGAACAAATTAAAATGTACAAGATTGCATAGCCAGCTGACATACAAAACAACTGAAACAAAACCTTGATACTTTATGCTGTAACTCGAGACAACAACCATGAGGATATGATATACGGTTGACATCAAACCATCAAGATTCCTATTATACTAAAACACAAAAAAGGCATATATATATGTATATATATGTATTTTTATATATATATATATAATATGCATAAATATATTGATAAACCCTTTGTCCTTTCTGAGCTTTATTCTTGTGTAGATTTTGAACAACTAATTGAGGCTGTGCAATTTTCCCATTAGATTTTTTTTCTTTTGTCCCTAAGAAACTCCTCAACATGATGTTAAAGACTACAGGCTTATTTCCCATTTATCTGTGGTAAAATCCATCAAGTCAATCACAGGCACCCTACAAGCCTGTCTGCAACATATGCTCTTTTAAAATGTCAGTGGATGATGCAGTCTATGAGATATTGTGTTTCATCCTGCAACACTTTAACCCAGGTAGATATGCCAAAATTCCTGTTTGGGACATGGCTTTCTACACAGTCGTCCCAGAATTACGCCACTCTAAACTCATTGTGTCAGCTGTGATACTTTCCATCCGTCATGGGATCACAAACCTCCAGACAGATGAAAATTACCAGTACAGATGAAGTGGAGTAAACATGTACTTCACACATGAGCCGGGCTCCATTCAAAAATGACTCATTAACATAAACGAATGCACTTCAGAACAGCCTTCCTGAAATTTGCATATGATGCATTTATCATCATTCTCATCTTGGACCGCAATAAGTTCACTTACAGACCAGAAGATGGGCAGGTGGTTTCATTGTTATGTACTGAAGAGTTCATAAGGAATATAGCAAAATACTGCAATAAAATAAACTCTTTGCTCTACAAATATAATATACGAACAAATGTGTATAAATGCTACAGTTTTTATTATCTACTTAATGTATATAAATTCAATGTTTATTTACATTTTCAGTTTTTTTTATTTTTATGTTTTAGTCACAAAAATAGATTCTATTGTTGGGGATTTTCTTTCCTGATATGGCAGATGGCAAAAAAAAAAAAAATAGAATTAAGGGTTGCTTTGTACAACTTATGATTTATTCAGAGCCATATTCCATAGGCAGGGCTTTTGGAAATTATAGAACAATCTTGACACATCTTTCCTTTAAGGTTCTGCTGTTATACTTAGCAGAGATGTTTAGTCTGGGTGAGGTAGTGTAAAAACATAATCTAAGCTCCTCTTTTTCATATCCAGACCTTTGCCGAGTCTCAACTCTCACAGAGTGCTGAAATATGATTCTTCACTCCAGCCTGGCATCTGCCATGATCAGAAAAAGATATTATGCTGGATAAGTTCTAGATTTTCATGCATCTTTCTTTATTTTAGTCTTAACTATTCACTCTATGTCACAGAAAAAATATACAAGACATCAAAAGAGCTTAAGCTGATCTGGAACAATCTAAAGTAGTGATTTCCTCTGTTATACCATGTAAACTGAATTACACTGTGATCTTTCAGTGAAGGCTTAGAGAATGTTTCTATCAAAAATAAAATAAAATTCACAAATAAATTCAACAAAATTTTTGCTACATCTTCCACATTTAAAGCGTGGTAAAGCAGTCTATAGTTTGTTTATTGCTTGTATTTGCAGGATATCACATTCATCATATTATTTCCAACCTGAAATAGTTAACCTAGCTAAACCTAGCTAATCATGGACCTGGGCATGTTTTTTTTTTATATTGTTGTTCTTGTTTTGCTCCATCTGTTCATGTCTAGCTTTATTTCCTGTTTATTGTTTTCACCTGGTTTCATTTGGTTCATTAATTTCGCCTGAGTCTTGTCTTCTCTCTGTGTATTTATACTCCTCGTTTCCCATTGACATGTGCCAGTCCATTGTGTTAGGTTCCCTTTTATCTGCTCCAGTGTTCAGTTTAGTTTGGTCTTTAGTATTTAATAAAGTTCATTTGCATTGTCACTGCCTACTGCTGATTCCAGCATTTGAGCCTGCATTTGAGGGTAAGGACCCAATGCAGAGTAAGGGATAAAGGTTTAATAATAAAATCAGAAGGACACAGGGCTGAAAAAAACTAAAACCGAGACACAAACTAAATACAGATGACATTGGGGAAACAGAAATCTGGGGGTATATGTTTACACTGAGGTGAACTAACAAAGAGAAGGTGAAGCAAATTACCAAATGAAGCCTAAGTGTGCTGATAAACAAGTAATGAACAGATTAGAACACAGAAAGAGGATACACCTACAGTTCTGACAAGTAGATGCATCCACTGGTACAAAGCAAAACGTGGTTTAAAGAACCTGATTGGTTTAGCCTTGTGTCAATTAAGAAAACATGTTTCATAGCCAATGGTCAGGAAAGAAAATTTGGTATTGATTATTTAGATAATGGAGCGCACTTCAATAGAGCACGCTTCAAAATGAGTTTCATCCCCTCAGCCATAACTGCACTGAACCAGACATGAACATACAGTATCAGGACCTGCTGCTTTGTCATTGTTGTTGTCACATGTTTGTAAACTGTCTCTGATGTCTGAAGTGTCATATAACTGTGTACAGTTTTGTGAAAACAAATGTCCCATATGGGATAGTAAACAAACAAACTAACTTATTTAGATGAATGGGTTATTCAGTGAAAATAGCAAAAGGAGGAAGTGTTTATGAATTTGAATGAGCCAGCCCAGTGTTAGTTAGGTTCCTGATCTAGTGTGTTTTATTCAGACTAACAAATAAAAATGTTGGCCCCACCAAATCAAACTTGATTTATAAAGCACTTTTCATGGCAAGGGCAAAGCAAATTACGTGATAATACCATCATGTTAAATAAAACAATCCTTTGCACACCAAAATAGATAATATAGCCATTTAAAAACTCATCATATTCTCTTTTGCACACGGCTACAAGCACACATACACGCTCACGCATAAAGCATCACCCCCCCTCCCCCTCAAACAAAAACAAAAAACAAACATAACTCTGTTACTTTTGTTTCTTAACTGAATGTAGGTCAAAATAAATTAAGACAAAACATGAAAGTAATAAACATTTGGCTGGATGTTGCTGAGAGGACTTTGGGATCAATCTGCACAAGGGGCCAGTCCACCCATCTCCACAGATGCTACTGCTTCAGCGTCCACCCAGGACAAGGCAGAGTCCACATCACAGCTGTAAGACTTTTCAATACACACAACATACAGAAAGATGAGCTGGGATCAATTTCTGTGTAAGGAGTGTAAAAACTGTGTGCTTTACTCCCTCTTGTATCATTCAACTTAGCTCTTAGCTAAGACTGTCATCATGTCATAGTATGTGTGTGTGTGTGTGTGTGTGTGTGGGGGGGGGGGTGAGATGGGGGTGGTGTTGGGGGGGGACACACAGTCAGCAGTCAGCTGTGTGGGGGCACACACACAGAAAAATCACCATTTCATAGATTTCAACTATGAAATCTATGATAATTTAATAAAGCAATGAGAGTGTGTATTTAAATCACATGACTTTACCTCCATTTTTTTGTTTTATAGTGCAAAATTTAAAAAAAATAATGTTATGAATGTGGCTATTAGACATTGTAACAAATAATCCTATAAACAAAGTGTTCTTTAATTTTTTACAACAGTAAGGGCAACTCAAAGCTTTCAGGGTTTCCCTGTAGTCATTGTTAACTGAAGTCAACAATAATCCTGCTGTACATAGAACTCAGTGATATCAAGTGACTGCCCCACACTAACTTCTGTCATAGTCATTCAAAATGTCTGGATACACCACTGTTAAAATACAATTATAAAACAAAATTACATCACAATTTGGGCCTTGTAATCCTTAGTATAATACAGCTGAAGTACGGAGATCTCTCTCACTGAGGTTTCTGTTAATAATAGGCCCTATGTCTTGACATTTGCTCTGAAAAACAGAAATGGACAATAAAATGTTATGTTGTCTGGCAAAACTAATAAAAAAGCTAATTTATTGAGCAGAATTGCTGAAGAAAGTATATGTGCATATTTTATGATATCACTGTCTGCTCTATTGAAATGTCTACATTTTAAAACCAATTTCACACAATAACAAAGTCCAAACCATTAAGTCACATTCTCCTTCCAAACATGTTCATGCAGTTTACATCCTGTTTTGCTAAAAAAAAAAAACCTAGGTCCTCTTCACTTTTGGTTTAGTAAGGCGATGATACTGAAAGCTGGAAATTAAATCATTACAACTTTTCTAAATTAGATTGTAGGTTTTAATGTTCTTGAAGATTTTGATTTACTTAACTTAAAAGTTATATTCTCTTGGCCAAAAGTTACCCCGATATAATTACATTAAAATTTCTATGTCACCCTTTTGCAATAATCCATGTTGATAGTTGACTAAACAGCTGTTTCTACAATTAAATTTAAAGATTTACAGGCAGAAAAATGCTTTGCCTGTAGCTTCCATTTATCTTTCTTCTTTGTACAATTAGTAAAGATATCATATTTAAATGATTCATTTCAACCAAATTCAGCAAAGTATGATAACTAAGTCTGAAAAAGGATGAAGCTGCTCTATATTTGATTTATTTAGGCCAACATATATTTGTATGTTCCTTCTGTGTTGTCTTTAGTTTGGTTAAGGCAGTAAATGAAATATAATTTTGTTGGCTGTGGTTAAATAAAGTCACGTGTGGGTCAGCATATAGCCTAATGCTACTTCTCTTACTAACTGTAGACAATTGTTGGCTGAGGAAGAAGCCGTGTAGCCTCATAATCTTCTTTGACCATGTCCTGTCCCCTCCTCCAAGCACATAATCAGTACGAGCCGTGTAGTGTGGATTGTATGAAACATGTCGCAGTTAAGATTTACATTCATAAATTATCAAACTTGACTGACAGGTAGACTGTCAGGGTCCGGGTTAGGCTGACTATGCAAGAGTACGCTCATTATCAAACAGCTATTTTTCTTTTATAATTACTGTTATTAATTTAAGTTGTATTTGAATATATATAGCTGTGGGGTTTATTTTTTTAAAGTGAAGCCGAAAGTGCGCAGTTTAAAAATATGTTCAAAATAAATGTACTTTAAAAAGTTTTACAAAACATGAGGGAAATACTTAAGTAGAACAGAATATTTAAGTCAGATAAATAAAAAGTCAGTGTAAGTTTGAAATGAGCTGTGGCAGAACCGCTGTTGCTGAATCGTTGCGGCAATAAACGGAGCTGTACAGAAGAGTAGACCTACAACATCCGGGCAATAGTAAGCTTGCGCAGAAACGGAATGGCGGAGGTAAGTGAGCGAAAACGAGGACTGTAATGAGGCAAATGTTAGAGAAACTGGGCCAATTTACAAGTTGTGTCACTATGTACGGCACACAACAGTGCCGACGGTTTTACCGGCTGGGGAGCGATGGCTGAAAGAGAGCTATAAGGGCGTTTAGAGCCGGGAAGCGGGGTGGAGAAATGGAGAACCTCTCCGGCGTATCGTCTCTCTCCGCGTTCTTGGCTTTAAAGAGCCATTCCCTCTGCCTTGATAGTACAGCCGTAGAAAACAATAGGGTGCTCGGCGGTGTCTTACACGGTGGTGCTGAACTATTTCAGGTGTGTCTTTCCGACGAGATGGGTTGTGTTTAAAAGTTTGGAGACATGACATGACTGCGGCGGTAAACTCCGACCGTCTTTCTCGGAAATATTGAAAACAAGTTATTTCCTTCTCGTGCTTCTCGCGAGCCGGGGAGAGGAAGAGACGTTCAGCACCAAGTCACAGGAAAGCGCCCCTGGTCAGACAGAGCGCCCGATGGGAGAAACATCCAAATATTTCACAGTGGCTTTTTGATTAAGTACTTTACATTAACGTGCATTGGTAGTGTTAATATAATTGTACAACCTCTGTGTATTATCACTCTTTGGAAGTAAGAAAAAAGTTTCTTTTTTCAATCCTTTAGTAGAAATAGTATGCCTCTCTAACTATTAGTTATGTTACTGCAGGAAAACCCCTGAAGCATTTTCCTTTTGCAATCAATCAAACTGAAGACTACATGGATGACACTGTGCCCTGACAATGATTTAGTTTCATCTTAGCCATGTCATGCACACGTGGAAACCTTGCACTGCTACAGAAACTAAATTAAATACAAGCTTAGAGCTTAGGTAGAGCTGCAATATGTAGTAACCTTATGATAATTATAATATGAGCATGTACAGGAAGCAGGTGTATTACCGAGCTGCATTTCTCTTTCAGGAAGTTCTGCTGTTAATAGGTATGATTTTGCACCATAATTTAGGCGCATTTGTACATAATGACAAGTTCCATCATCATCGTAAAGTTTTTTAACTTTGCATATCACATGTTTGCAGTATTGTACAATCCCACTAACAACAGTACTGTGTCAGTGATGCTCATTTTAATATAAAATGTAATTGTTATTAACATGACCAGAAACCTGAACACTGAAAGGAGAGTGATAAACACTGAACATACAAATGGTTCATTAAGAAGTTAGGGGGGATAGAAACACTTTTCTAAGTTCCCTGTAAACTCATATTACTGTATCTTCCTATATATTCCCAGAGATCAATATGATTCCTGAACTAATTTATAGTGGAGAAGTGGTAAGAGTAAATAAACTTGTGCTTCTTTTTTTGCTCCTTCAGGAGCATGTTTAGTATTATATTTACATTAGTTCTTTTGTTTTTATTTTACTGTTTTGTTTTTTAGTTATTTGTGCCTCAACATGATCAAATAAATGAGGAAAAAAGAAAACCTCTTTCAGTTTGCTCTGGTTCATATTCCCTGCAGAGGCAAGAGTTTTTAGTTCAGACAACACTTCTGAGTTATTACCAGGAGCTAAATAATTTTACTGCTACTCTGGAGCAAATATATGCAATGTAGTTTATTTGCATAAAACCAATCCATGAGAACATTATGGACCCCCTCCTATAATTCTCAATTTCTTTAATTTATTTGTTCATGCATGTTTGTTTTGTGTGTTTGCTGTGACAGTAATAAGCCATAAAAAAATTAGATGATTGCAGATTTGGGGCTACATAGTGAGCTTGCAAAGGCCCATCCCTGCTGGAGGGATTTTTTAAGTAACAATACTGATGTGTTGTTTTTTTTTTAATAAAATAGCAATACCCTTTGAAACTTAGCAGTCGGCTGATCTTTAATGGGTTGAGCTAGGCTCAGCCCTTTGCTTACATGTTTGTGTGTATGTGTATGTACAAGTTCATCATAACATATAAACATAGCATGTATACTGTCCTGTCATTCTGCATGTGACTCTTAAAACTATACATAAAATATAATGTGGTTTGCATCTGTTTAGGTGAGTAAAATGCATCTGAAGACGAGCGCAAAAGTTGCAGCCTAGTCAAGTGTGGGCAAAGTGCAGCGATGAAGGCCCTCTGCAGAGGATACGGCAGATGCAACAAGTCTTAGAGGAATCGGAGCAGAAGAGTCTTAGCTCCATGAAGATGGCAGCAAACACACACACTGTAAGGTCAAATTCTTTGTTTAAACCAAAAAGTGTTATGTGAATATGGTGACTTGAGGTGTCCTAAAAATCATTTACAGAAGCTGTAAAAGGTTTAAAAGAGCTTAAAAAAAGTCTTAACTTCATAAGATACTCTAAACATAAGGACAAATCTAAATGTACACAAATGTCACATGGCAGTGGGAAATGGTAGGTGGTAGCAGTTTCATAGTTCTAATAAAACTAATGGTAATGTTTACTCTTAGAAGGGTATAAAATGTTGTAATCATACCAAATTCTTAGTGTACTTAAGCTTTGATTTAAAATAAAGAAATCATATACAGTGCCTTGCGAAAGTATTCGGCCCCCTTGAACCTTGCAACCTTTCGCCACATTTCAGGTTTCAAACATA
>JBAMHV010000015.1:16212717-16238543 GCA_037177535.1 Pseudomugil gertrudae | reverse complement strand
GTAAAGTAGATGTAGAGAGGGAGAAGAAGTATACCCAGTGTGAGAGACCTGTAAGTTCGAGATTAAAGAGTTCGAAAAAATTACCGATTCTGATATTCTTCAATCTACACCACCAACAGAACAGTAGTATCTTGTTACCAATGTGTAACAATATATCTTAAACCCTATGCTCTGTAGCCAGACTAAAATGGATCTGCAACTTTGACACTTTCACTGTCAAACTAAAGACCCAAAGATGAAGAGAAGTGCTTAAACAATCCTTTATGAAAAAATGATGTGAAAAGCAAAATAAAAGATTTTAGCATAACTAAAAATGTGATGCATACTTTGTATTTTGCATCATATACTGGACTGAACTTCCGATTTATCCAGTATGTGATTGTAAAGAGTCAACTTTGTGCTTTTGGGTCTCGCAGATGTGTTTGAATTTAAATCTATTATAATAATCAAAATAATTGGAAATGCTTGGTGGATTTTTTGTTTTTCAAAACCACCAACAAAGTTGGTTTTTGGTCTTTTGCAAAGCACTAAAAACATGCATCTTTGTATTATCCTGCATAACAGTGCAAAAGATGGAAAGCGTGTAAAGAACTGGAAAAGTACACGTGTTATGTCTGTCAGGGGAAATTTCATATTTCAGCTCATTTACTATGTTCAGTTTTACTAAAGGGCCTTGGTTGTAGAATAAACAACTGATACATGCTGTGCTGGGTCAGTTAGACCCTGCTGACTCAGGTCCTATCTGATACTCGTAGAGTTTCTCCCGATGACCAGAGAAGATCTTAATTCATGAAGGATAAGGTGGTTATGTAAGACATGCATTTCTATCTTAGAGGGCTTGTTAGGAAGAGTAAAGGTAAAAGGGTAATCTCTTCCTTCCAAGACATTGTGGATTGATGACAAGATTTGACTGATTATCTTACAGCTAAATAGTTTCATGGTCAGATTGTTGTGGTAATCCCTCCTGTCTCTGCTGTGCGCTGACTCAGGATGGATCACTCAAAATTTAAATTTGCTTCTGTTGTATTGTTTTATTCTTTGTCTTAATAACTTTGTAATCATTTTCACTTCAGAACCAGACTCTTCATCCTTAATAGACATTTTTGCCTCCACATGTCATTTAAACAAAAAAAAAGATTTTTAATAGATGTTAACATGGGATGCTTTCACCTTTACAATTCTCTCATCCACTGAAGCTCATGAATAACTTCCTTGGTCTTATTTTTGAGATTTGCACCAGGACTGCGCAGCAAAGTTGCCGTTTGAAGGTCTCCTGTTGCCCACCAGCTTCTTTTTAAGGATGCACAAAGTAGGTTTGCTTAACAGAGCAGTTTGGTTCTTGTACGACTGGTGTCAGAGCTTGGTCCGCATTGCAGGTGATGTAGGTTGGATTTGTTTCCAGTGAGGGTTGGTGTCCACCAAGGCCGCCCTTTATCACGATTCTGTTTATAACTTTTATGGACAGAATTTCTAGGCGCAGTCGAGGTGTTGAGGGGATCTTTTTGCAGATGATGTGGTTCTGTTGGCTTCCTTTGGACATGATCTCCAGCTCTGACTCGAGCAATTTGCAGCCAAGTGTGAAGCGGCTGGGATGAGAATCAGCACCTCCAAATCTGAGACCATGGTTCTCACCCAGAACTTGCTCAATAATGTAGTTTTCCATTAAACGAGCTCAACCGAGAAAGTAATTATGAAACATTGCTGAGATTGTTATTAGTGATCTAAACACACAAGAGAAACAACACATGCAAAATCTCTTTTAAAGTTTCATGAAAAACTAACGTTGATTTATGCTTTTAAAACTTCAGCCATAATCAGGAAATGTATTATTGAATTTTTTTAAAAACATACAATTGGTTTTTTTTTATCTTGTTATTCCTTTTGTGTCACTTTTCTTCTTGTTTTATGGGCTTGATTGAAGAATGACTAACATGGAAGGTTGATGGTGTTTTCAAAGATGGGTAAAGCCATCATCATTTCTTGCTAGTCAATCATTATGCAATCAAGCCACCAATATAAGAATAAAGAACCTTTCTGAAAAAAAAACTACAAAAACTCAAAAAATGGCTAAATGTTAATTAGAACTACAGTATAACAATACTAAATATCTTAAATAAAACATTTACAGACTCAAAACAAATATGGTTGTTATTCTTTGCTGTGACCAGAAGATGGCAGAGAAGTCTCAGCTTTAAATGGTTTCCTTGCACAGCTGTCACCATGCTCTTCACTTTCCATTTAGAAGTCCTAACACTATTTATATTTACATGTTGTAAATCATGTAACTTTCAGCTGTGGATTACCGGACACAGCAAGCTTTTTAATGCCGCTTGTAAATGTGTAAAAGTCAAATAAAGCTGCATATCAGGGCATGTGCACAAAAGATTACCTACTTACCTCCATGGAGCTGAACTAATATGAATCCGGGATAAAAATGGTGTTTGTGATGCAAACAGGGTTAAGTGTGAATGCACACTCATGAGTCAAAGCATTACATACATGGCTGGATGCAGCAACCAAAGAGGTGGTGTGTGACTGAGGGAAACAGACTGGTGGGACCACAGCCTAGTTATACTGGTGTTAACTCATGCAAACGTTGTTTTATTCTCAACCAGTAAGCCACAGTTTTACACTCCATGTGTTTGTTCACATGGGCATTTTCTCTTCTATTTATTTTGTATCCATCAAGCCTATGATGACATTAAGATGCTGGCTAGGCTGACCCTTTAGTTTAGTTTCAAAGCTCACAGGCACCTCCTCGCGCTTTTCTCATCCATATTGTTCTTGAGTCATCAAAATCCATACTTAAGATCAATTATACGCAGACAGGACTGAACGAGACCGCTGGATGCTCGCTGTGCGTAAAAGCGTCAAACAATCAGATAACCAAAGACAAGCCAGACGAGGAAGTCAGGAGGAGGGACCAGAGGCAGTCGCGTGGAGTGAGCAGAGAGAAGAGTTCATGTTTGGACTCTCTGGACAGTTTTGGGTGTTCTGGGTAGGTTTGGTTTGGTTTGGCACACATGCGCGCTCAGCGGCGCAGGACCTCAGAGGAGCTGCGTATCAGCTGAAAAAGCAGAATAGTTTCTTTTGTTGATTTGGGAAAACTTACGCACCTCCATGTCACAGGTAGAAAGGATCCCGGAAGAACACGTTGCGCCGGTTGCCAGGTCATTTGCATAGTTTGTTCTGATCACCGATGGGATTGTTTACGCCCTCCACAAACTAGTTGTTCTCTCTCAGATAAGTAACTAACAGAAAGAAAATGAAGGACACGAGGAAGAAGATCCTTTTTGTGGTGATGGATGTGCTGTGCGTATTAGTTGGTAAGTTCTGGACACTAATTTGTGAGCTATACGTCAGCATTTTATACTTGTGTTATCCAAGGAGCGCGTGTTTGTGTTTGTGTTGTGTCAGTATTACTTCTGACTGTAAAGAAACGTGTTTATGTTTTACACTGATAACAGCAGCTTAGGGTCTCGTTAAATAATAAAAACGGGCGTTGTTTCTTTTGTTGCACGTTAATCAGACAAGCAGATATTTAGATTTTGTAGTCAGTTTAAGTTTTTCTTTACTTTGGTAAAACTGAAACAAAGGAAAAGCAGGTCACTTTGTTTTTTATGTGCAGATCTCCATGTGAAAATGATCCAGATTCAGCATGTAGGTCAAAACAATATCCAGAAACCTTCCTCTCTTCCTCCTCACGTCTCGGGTTTTGTTCCTACATGCTGTAAACTCCAGGCCATATGCTCAACCAAAACCTCTGCTGGACTTTAGAGCTTCAGGAAGTAAAATGTTTGTTTATGGAAATTTGATATGCATGTGTATACCCTGCTTTTCCCTCGTTTTCTGCAATATTTTGTCTGCCAAAAGTCCCCAGAAGAATGTTCCCCAGTTGCCACACAGTGCATTTTTCCACTTGTGAGTCTTCCTGCTGTCATTATTCACAGGCAGGAGCATTTTTACAGAGTGAAAGTATTTAAAAAGGGTTTAGGATACATAATGCATATGGGAAATTAAATGATTGCATTATTAGTTTTGCCAGTGCTGTAGTTTGTTCGCATTTTAATTATATAAAAACTAACATATTTGCAATTTCTTTCTTTTGCCTTCAGCTTCTTTGTGTTTTATAGAGAAGTGTTCAGCTCCCTGCACAGAGATTACATATAATAAATAACTTAAAATGACTCATAAAGACTCAAAACTGTTTAAAACAATAAAAATGTATCAAAATAAACACAAATGTATACAAAAACCTTACAGCACCCTAAGAATATGCAAGTTCAATTCAAATATATTAAAAAATGGCTAATCATAGGCACAAAATATTCAGAATATATTCACAGAGAAGTTTTCTAGAAAAACCAGAAAGTACTACTTTGTGACAATGAAACTGTTCAAAAGGAACTTATAACCTAGAGAAAACTCACAACGTCTTCAGAAAGGTTAAAATGACTTCATATAAACATAAAAAGATGCTTTTTAGGAAAGAATAAAAAAAATATATATATAGCCGAATGGCTCATCAATGCATAATTTTCATCTGTAAAGTTTATAGTACAGCAAAAATATACATGATGTAATGTATGACTGAGTACTATGACTAAACCATGAATAAACCTGATGGATCTCTGACTGTTTACACGACAACTCTGGTCCCTCATAGACCTAATGATGATTCCCTTTAGGATTAAAATAAACAGGTGTGAGGAATTTCTTACCAACAACCTCAGTAGAAGTAGTTTTCAGGCGCAGCCGCGATGATGGAATGTGTACGTGAAATATACCACAGTGGTGGAATATTGGTTTTCTGTGTTAATGCCACAAGCTCATGACAGGCATGTTATGCAATGGCTGGTGTTCGCTGGCGTGTTCGTCTCTTGTTGCGTCTGCGCTGAGCCTGGAAGGTGAATGGGGTTACAGATAAAGCTCCGCTTAGGGAATTTTTCCATCTGTGGGAACATCGGTGGACATTTTGCTGGCTCAAGTCTGGGATTAATGCCTGGGTTGGGTTGGTCGGTCAGGTCTGGATGACAGTTACCTCCTCCATTTTTCCTCCAGCTTCCTTCTTGCCACCCACGTCATTCACCCAAATAATCATCAACCTAACCCCAAGCTTATGTGAGGTTGCCCCAGACATGTAATAACGGCATGAAAGAGCTTGTAATTATGCTGACCATTATCATAAACAGAAACACAGTTTGGAGAAAGGTTTTGTCTGTATTTGATAATTATTAGTACTTTATTTGTTTTAGGCTTAGTGTGCAGATTGTACCGGTGTCGGTGAAATCCAAAGACCAGACTACAACAGCAGCTACAATAATATGGTGATTTTGCTAGATTGCTCACACCCTGCCCTGCCCAGGTCAAACTATCAGTTGTTGATGTCCCTTGAATAGATGTACCACCCTGTGTTAGCGTAGCACTTTCTTCCAACAGAAGCCCTGGTGTACTTTCTGCCTTGTTTTCTCTCTGATTTTGTTCCAAGGAACATCTGTGTTCTGAAGCAGCTGTTTGGAAATTGTCATTCATTATGCATCTTTTCTTGCTCTGCATTTTAATCTCAGTCTACCCTTCTCATCACCTCCCATGTCGGTGTAAGTCTACACTCGGCACAAATATGGTGGGTGTTGTCTCAGGGAGGACACACCAGGCTTGAACCTTTTCCTGCTCACAGCTCATGCTCATTGGTGCAGTGGTGCAGGTGGAGGAGTTTTGGGAGGAGTTGCAGTTCAAATTACTGCATATCTCGAGCACTGCTGCAGGCAAAATGAATGGCAGTTAGCTGTGACATCAGTAGCATGTGAGACTACATGGACTTGAGGCAAAAAGCTTGTGTAGCACATGCTAACGAAACGTTAGGTTTTTTTCTGTCTTCCCTCTTTTTGTTGTGCCGTTACATGCTGCATGTCATACCTGTTATTTTACTAGTATTGTTTTTGCAGTTACAGCTCCTAACAAAAGGTGGTATTTGATAGATAACAGGAGGGCAACACAAACACAGTTTCTCTGGGTTTGTTTGCATGTTTCCAATCAGCAAAACCAAAGACCTAACTATCATTATTTTATTTTATTATTGGCTGAATCATTACCTTAAACAATCAAGTATTCTCAGCTATCAAATGTTTGTGTTATTGTCTTCTCATTAGAGATTGTTGTGGATGTCGGTTGCTGGTTAAAACATGTTTCAGTGTCTCCTGGGAGCTGGTTCTCTCATGTGGTTTTGTTGGGAAGACCGATTGTCCTGAGTTCTCAGAGACGAGTGATGAAGATCTGTTGTGGGAATGCTTTTTCTCTGGAGAGTCGTGTCATGGAAACTAAAGGCACAAACACACTCCTCTGAGAAAAATGAACATGTTGTGTTTGTGTTACCCTTCTTGCCTTTTTAAAAGTTCATTTTTGTTTAGCTACAAATAAGATTCCAACAAATATCATTTAAAGTGTCACTTTAATCTATGATTATTCATAGTTTGAGCATTTCTACAGTGTCTTAGAAACTTTTGCAGCCAGTTTAATATGATTACTATTATAACAAAGATGCAAAAGGTGTATTTTTAAAGGTTTGAGCACATGAACACTGCATTTCATCAAATGCCCAACGGGGGCGTATCTGCTGAACTACTTGTTGAGTTAAATACGTTTTTTTCCCTTTTTATAAAGCATTGATTGAATTCTCATGTAGAGAAAATAGATAATAAGGCAGAATATAATTTACTTTGCCTATGTGTACTTTGCCTATTACCAGAGAATTCCACAGGTTTTCATAGGTTACAGATTTTTGGGGCTTTTAGGATGTCGATGATTAAAAATAAGACTATTGCTTCTAATCCTGCATATTACATTTACTTATAAGAAGTGGGTAGTGCATAACCTACATACTAGGTAGTAGTGCAGTAGTAGTGTAGTAGTACGAGGTAGTACATACTCGTCGTTGTCCATCCATGCATTTTCTACCGCTTGTTCCCAGTGCGGGGTCGTGGGGGGGCTGGAGCCAATCTCAGCTCAACGGGCGAGAGGCGGGGTACACCCTGGACAGGTCGCCAGTCCATCCAGGATACTCGTCGTTGTAAAAATGCTTTATGGGAACTTATTAGTGGTTCGTTTTATAACATCCTACTGTGTTTTTAGCTCATTTCTGGTTACCAGTCACTCTGTACTTCTGTTGTAGCTGAAGAATTGGAGATCAACCAGCCACTAATCACATTACATTTGTTAAAATAAATCCACTTTTAGCAGATTTTTCTGGAAATTCAGTTGAAATGAACAATATGTTTGGATGAAAACTCCCATTCTGGGTTCATGTAAGGTATCTGCCACAAGAACAACAAGTGTTGCTAAAGTTTTCTATCCTGACAAGTATCTCTGACCATTAATCTGTGTGCTTTTATTTTCTATCTGTCAGAAGTTATAAATTTAAATTTACCACCTGTTCCTGAATGCACTATTAGAATAACAGCTGAAACAATCATGGGTAAAATGTTGACCGCATAAGCAACATACAGACTTTAAAAGACAAAGAAATGGAGCAGCAGGGAGTTGTAGAGTTTGTGAAACTGATATGTGAGGAGGACTTCCGACCTGAATGGTCCGTGGTGTCATTATGCAGACGGTTATCGTTATGTACTAAGGTGAGTGGTTTAACAACTTAGGCCGGTTTGGCAACTGATTCATGAGACTCTGCCGGAAACATAGATTAAAAGCATACCAGCTGTTCATGCAGGTCTACAGACAAAAGTGTGTATTTAAGAATAAAACGAGTATTTATTTTATATAATTAGTATTAGACTAGTTTTTTCTGTCACTTTGGTGTGACGTCTGAGCTCTCAGACTATTAAATGTGTGTTTGCTTGTACGGTAACTATTTAAACCAAGAGATCTGATGTACGATGGTGCACAACAAAATCCCCAAAATAATAAGTTTATTATCTTTAACTTATCTTTAATAATAAGTTTTGGTGACTCAGCAAGCTCATGGCTAGCTAGGAGGAATGCAATCATTCATTGTTTGTATCATAAATGGAAGCATCATATCCCAAAATATATTTTGCATTGGCAGTTATTCCTCCTCTTTACCTTCATTTTTAAGGAAATGAAGGTACAGTTATAGTATCCGTCACTTCATTTATACAATACAATGGTAAACAGTCATCTATGTTATGTAGAATCAACCTTTGGTAATAAAGCAACAATAGTTTGCAGTATGTTTAGTTAACTAAGAAGATTCGTATAATTCATTATAGACATACATATCACGCTGTCTTTTAAGTCCTCCCACAGGTCTTTCTGGTTTAGGTTTAAACCTGTGTGGCCCACATCTTGAGCCCCTCTAAACCCACAGTCTTTGATTGCCAGCCCAGATTTAGCTGCTCTGCCTCAGCCTTGCCCACCACCCCGTCTCCTTCTGCTCTGCTTGAAGCTAAGCATGCGTAAATGATGGACGAAGTGAAACAGTGGGATTAAGAACGAAGAATGGGCCGCAGCAGCAGCAGGATTTGGTGACTGGTGAAGTTGGGCGTTCCTCATGTGAATTAGAATTCCAGAGGCCGACGCCAGCAGAGGTTGCAGGCTCAGCACATACCTTCCACATGAGTCAGTCCAGCGTGGGGTGAGACAGTCAGAAAGAGGGCGGGTTTAGTTGTTTTTTTTACAAGCCAGCCTTTTAAAGATCTGTAACATCACCTGATACTTTTATACAAAAGTTTACTCAACTACAGGAAGAAACAAAGAAAGAAACATTGTGTCCTTAACCTCAGCGTGACAGGATGGACTGTTGGTTAGGGTTGGAGAAAATGGATTGAGAATATGGAACATATTAAAGAAGAAATGTGAACGTGAAATGAAACAAGAGCTGCCAACAGAAGGAAAAGATCAACACAAAACGGGGCCATAATACAGAAAGAGGAAACTCACTAAAGTCTGAATGACCTTGATGCGAAAAAGGAAGGAAACAAGAGTGGAAGGAATTAGATGGAGGGGCAAATGTTCCAGCTGTGACCCTGAAGGAAAGTTTTAGACCAAGCAGGGCAGCCCAGGGGCATGAGAACAGGCCTCTCACACCACACACATACATGCCATACACACACCTCAAAGTATGCATAATGAAAACCCAGACTGTATGTTTTTCAAATTGAGGAAAGTAATTGTCCGTCTACATGGCTCTGCAGGTGCAGCGAGTTCAGTCAGAAAAACAAGGGCCAGGTGCTGTAAACCACCCGAGCTACTTCCAGATTAACATGCCGGCTTCACTCGAGGTGGAATCTCATGTGGAAAATTGAGTAAGCTGGGGAAATATACGTGTCAGAGGGGAAAAGAAATGGGAGAGGAGCACAGAGGGACAACTGAACTGAGATGTGACAAGCTTCGGATCGCAGCACAGACTGGAGAGCGATTGTGGTCCAAAGAGTCCTGCATAATTGCACATCTGCCAGCTAAATAAAGCATCGCCCATTCAGGCCTCTATACTTTCAATGGAGGGGGGAGTGTATAGGAGGATACTGCAGTGAACAGGATGATGCACAAAAGAGAAGAAAAACTGACTGAGCAATAGAAAAACTGAATGAAGGATGTGAATCCGCCCTGGTGGAAGGAAAGGAGTTGTATCGGTTAACATTTTGGTCTGGAACTTCTTTTCCCACACAGTCACTATCAGTTTCTTTTTGATGCTTTATATTGTAACAATGGCCATTTCAGCTTGTGGAGACACAGAGGTGCCACAGAGGATAAATGGTAAGCTGCAGCTAGGTAAATGAGAAGCCTCCACTTTTACAAAGTGAAACCAAAGCCTTTAAAGCAGACCCTCCTAAATCTGAGACAGGAAGGCTCCATCCCTTCACTTCAAACAGGTTCTCATTAGTTTCCTGACAGGCAGCCTGTGGATTAGTTTTCTCACCACATTTCGGATAGGCTCCTTTTAATCTGCCTGTGTTAAGCAAGATGATGCTCAAAAACTCAAATTAATGGCTCCATTTTTGTTTTTCCTTCAGTTTTCGCTGCAGAAAAATCTGCAAAACAAGTCTGAGTTGATACCGAGAGTCAGTCTTGAAGTGGAAGCAGTGTCACTTTGGCTAGCGGGATTGTCTCGTGGTATGCTGGCTGCCTATTTTGTGCGCTGGTGGGTCTAATTTTGTCAGTGAGCTGTGTACGTCTGCTTTTCAAGAGAATAGCTGGTTTGTTTCTTGCAGATACTCATGAGAGGCGCGTGCATACACAGCTCAGGGTGAAGTGTTGGTTCTGCCCAGACTCTACATCATTTTATTTCAGTCTTTTTTCCTTTCACCCACACATGTGATTTATGACTTACAACTTAAATTGGGTTGTCAGCTTAATTAGGCTTTGTGTAGCAATGCAGGAATGAAAAATGAATGAGCTCTTACAAGTCCAAAGATGGTCTTTTAAAGCCAGCTGCCCTGACTTCATTCATTAGCCCATAAACTGTGTAGCAAACTGGCAAAATCCATGTTTGGCTGTGAGGATTTAGTGGGCATTAACAAAGCATAACAACCATTAGCATATAGCTTACTAGGTAAATATATTAAAAAGTAGTTTGGCCGTTTGAAGCTTTTAAAAAGGGAAAACATGACATCAGATCAGATGCTGCTGCTTCTTCTCTTTGGAGCTTTTCCCATTTTTTCCTCCTGCTTCCCTACAATACCATGTGACCCCAGGGGAGGAAATAACTGTTCTGCTGCATTAAGGTGCCCAAATCGAGTGCATTTGCTCTCACTGTGTCTATGCAGGCCTTTAAAACTGCATTTCCACTTTGTTTTTAACAACAATACAAACATTCCACCCTGCGTCTAAAGAGTTTCCGGCTGACGTAATAATGTTTGTCGAATGGAAACAGATTTCTTGTCACATTGTCCTAATGTCCTTGTGTTTTTGTCTTACCCTTGTGGTCTGAACAAACATGTACTCCACTTTACCAACTCAGAAAGTCAGCATTGGTTCTCATGTCTGGCAGTATTATTTATCCAAATGCACTCCATGTTCCACAAATCAGATGTACTGAAGATGCGTACTTTATAACTATTGCTTAATGTGTACCAGCCAAGAGTTTACACAACCCATGTGTGTGTATATATATATTAGTTATTACATTAATGATTATCTTTAACATGGCTGTTTGATTTAAATTTGCTAACTCTACATCTTGCTCCACTCTGTCAGCTGGAAACGAGATGCAGGAGTAGCTAGTAGAAAGCCACATCAGTAAATCCTTATCAAGGTACCCATGCGGTGCCCGGGACAGGATGTTAGTAAAATCCAGGATCCTTGATTGTATATTGTTTTGTGGTTGTTGCAAACAGGATTTTATGGCACTCTGAGGGGAAAAGGGGGCTTTGTGATTCCAGCACACCACATCCTGACATGGCTGGTACATGATGGTGGGAATCTGTCATGTAGGGGACAAGTGCCATCCAGCTGCTGCATTAAAAGAAAAAGGGTGTTTGGAGGATGTGTGGAGCAGCTGTTAAAAAAAAATAGATCCAGGCATTAAAATGACTTAAAAATGAATGAATGCAACATGTGTAAGTAACAGTAATTCCATTATTTAGGAAGATTCAGCTTCTATCGGGGAGTCAGATGAGGTTGTGGCTGGTTTTATACATGTATGTTATAATGAAGCTTACTAAGCTTAATGTGAAAAAAGTGTGAATCAGTTTAAACAGCTTGGCTGTAAGCATAAGAACTTATCTCCTTCCTTTGTGTGACATGTCTGAACCCTGCTCCTCCAAGGTCAGGTCAGACGGGGAGTCAATGTGCGATCATGTTTGATTAATTGCGCTCTATTGTTTATTCTGCTCTCAGCACAAAGCTTCTACAGTTTTTTGGGTCTAAATCTTTCCTGGCAGAGTAAATAAGACTCTTTGTCTTTATGGTTTCTGTGAACAACATGCGGGTGGTTGGCATGTTACTAAGCAATGTCCACATACGGTCTCTTGTCACCTCTCATATATGCGAAGGCAACCAGGCGCGACGCGTATACTTAATGCTACTGTTCTGTGTGAGAATCCACCGATCTGTCAGTGATGTTACTGATAATTTATGTTTTATTATAATTGTGACAAGCTGATGTAAAATGCAGACAGGTCTAGCCTCAGTGTTAAATCTCTTCCTAAAACCTGTGACCATGAAGTCTCATTACAGCCATCTTTAGTTTTATTTGCAGCAGACTGATGTTCTGCATCCACTCTGAGGTGGAATTAATCATATCTTGGTCAAATCTTGATCCATCTTCCAGTTGTGTGTTTTCCCTTTAGTCTCCATCCTCTTGGTCTCTCATCAATTATTCTCACTGGAAGTTCTCCTGGAATCCCGCCAGCTGCAGACTTTATTTTAAAGAACAGGAGGGGTGCACCCTTCATTTATACAGAAATGTAATACCATTGGAGACGGCTGCACTTCTCAAGTTTGCCCTTTCTTTTTCATACCTGTTTTTCTTGCATTTACTATGCAGCTGCATGGTATTTCCATCGTGGCCCTTAGACCGTCTTAGTCCTGGATGTTCAGGGTGGAGAATGCATTCCTTTGCAGGGCTGCAGCTCACCATTATTTTCATCAGTTTGTCCAAATAATGTTCCCATTTTGCCAGCTCCAATCAACATTAGAAGTGAAAATAAACACATCACAGCCCAAGTTTATGTTTTGTTCAAACAAATACCCCCGTAATCCTTTTAAAATTCAAACTTTATACTGGAAGAAGTATTAGATTTGTGAATAAAAATCTGTCACCATAAACCCTGCGGTTGGAAGAATCGCCTATGGGTTTGCAGTGGGACAGATGAGTCTTTCTCCTAAAGACTGTTTGGATCTGCTTTGGGTTTTACTCTACAGTTCTCCTCTGTAGCCTAGAGAGGGAACACAGTAATAATAACACAAAAAAAAGCAGCACAGTGCAAGTTGGCTGAAATTGTCAGCAGTGAATTTCTATTTTAGCAGCAAAGAAATAAAATCACTGAATTATTATTATTAAGCATATTTTTCATAACTTCCTTGCTACTTTATTCACATTACTATAATATTTGTATTAAAAGCATTTTATTTGGTATAAATTCAGGCTAAGGTAAGTTTTTAATAAGCTTGTCTAAAGCAGATATCCATGCATGTGTGTTTGTGTTAGAGAGTGTGAAGATGGGGTTTTTTTTTCTGAATAACTCAAGGACATCATGGTTTCTTCCAACCCCAGGCTGCTATTTTCTCTTATTTTTAGACACAGACACATCATTCAAAAGTGTTGCAGTTTTGTGTTTTTTGCCTACAGACTTGTGTATCGGCTCGTGTGTGTGTGTGTGTGTTTTTACTTTTGCCACTGGTTTTGATGTAAGAACTCTCTACCACAGTTTGCTTTTGCTATTCCTTGCTGTTCCTTCCCACCCTGACATTTAACTACCAAATGTTTTTTTTCTCTTCGGGCCGTTTTTCCTCATTGTGATTTTTAGAGCCCAAAGTTCAGCAAAGAGGGAA
Organism: Pseudomugil gertrudae; assembly: GCA_037177535.1. Lineage (NCBI taxonomy): Eukaryota > Metazoa > Chordata > Actinopteri > Atheriniformes > Pseudomugilidae > Pseudomugil > Pseudomugil gertrudae. The sequence continues at coordinate 16,225,079 of JBAMHV010000015.1, read as the reverse complement.
AACAACTTGGCTGTCCTTAGAGAAACATTTCTAGTTAACCTCTCAGGATCTGAAATGATGTAATGTCTGCAGACCTGTAGAAAAATAGACATGTTATTCTGTGAAAGTTGTTCTCTTATGCAGTAAAGTCTGTTTATTTGGATCAGCTGATCAGGTCGGCTCAGTTGCTTGTCTCATCCCAGCCAAACACTCATTTTATTAAGGGTGGGTCATTTTTATGAAAAAGTTTTTTTTCTAATCTTTCACCTGTTCTCCTGATTTGTTTTCACTTCAGCGGCGCTGCCTTCCATTATTATGACCATTGTATACAAACCGTATCAAAGGGGGATTTACTGTGATGATGAAAGCATTAAGTACCCTCTGAAGCCAGACACCATCACTCACAGCATGCTGGCAGCCGTCACCATCTCCTGCACTGTCGTCATCGTAAGTATTCCTCAGAGCCTCATAGCCACCATCACTCAGCAAGTTTGATTTATTTTATTATTAAGGTAGTTAATGAAAATGCAAAGCTGTTTATAAAACTTCATTCATTTGAACACAATCCAAATGCACAATAAAAAAATGTTAATAAAATTTAAATTGTAATAGTCTTCTTTGTTCCTCAGATCTCTTCTGGAGAGGCTTATTTAGTCTACAGCAAGAGGATTTACTCCAACTCAGATTTCAACCAGTATACAGCCGCGCTCTATAAGGTGGTGGGCACCTTTTTGTTCGGAGCGGTTGTCAGCCAGTCGCTGACCGACCTTGCCAAGTACACAATCGGCCGCCCGAGGCCCAACTTCATGGCTGTATGTTCCCCAAAGGTCTGCACGGGTTATATGCAGGTTATCAACTGCACAGGAAGTGAGCAGAATGTCACAGAGTCGAGGTAAGACACAATGTATTCTGGATGCAGTTCTGGTAATAATTACAGAGATTAGAGAGCAGAAAACAAATTAAGGTTCCTAAATGTTCCCATTAACATAAGCCAGGTAAATGCACAAGACTATTCTGTTCTCTGAAGCCGATTATTCTGTATATAGCACACCATTATGTGAAGTCAGTTATTGTATGTTATGCATTTTGTCAAGCATTGGCATTTATGAGTGTCCTCGATGCTTCATTTGCAAATGCATTGTGCCCTGGAATGATGCGTCGGATCTATTTCTTTTAAGGCAGATAATGAACTCAAGGCACAAAAACATCCATTTATAAACCAAAACATTCCCTGTGTTTCACATAAAACCTTCTAAATGATAAATAACTCTAGGCAAACAAGGATTTAGGGATTTATTGCCATTTTACAAAGAAATGATGACATTGGATGCTTCTAAATAAACTCGTAAGGAATTGTCTCACATTTGTTCTCGTCTTAGCTTTTTTTTTTTGTTTGTCTCCAGATTGTCCTTCTACTCTGGTCACTCATCATTTGGGATGTACTGCATGCTCTTCCTAGCAGTAAGTACTTTTAACCAAGGTGTAAATATGCATCTCCGTGTAGAGAAAGAATGTAAACATGACAGTGTGTATCAGGCATCACTGTCCCCACATGGGGCTTATCTGAGAACATGCTTTCGCATCTGAATGTGTAATCAAGGGCTAATTGTTGAGAAGGAGAAAAGGCCCACAGAGCCAGTCTCTGCCTGTGGGTATTAACAGACAAGGGAAGAGTTCAGAGGAGGAATGTTGACAGCGAGAGAAATTATCTTATTGCTTCTCCATCTTTTTTTTCCTCCCAAAGTCAATAGCTGAATTCTGTCTTTTAGGCTTCTTCGGTTCATTACACCCATCTTTGTGTTCAGGTTTTTGCAAAGCAAGTCCCAAACAAAGCAACACTTTTCAGACAAAATACCTCAAGCCTATGTATGTTCCTGTGTTTATAAAAAAGCTAACACTGCAAATTAAAACGGAGCCAAGTCGCGATATCAAAGCTGTGTCCTTTGGGCTGTTTTGGGAGTGTGCAACAGAGTGCAGTGTGACTGAGCGCTAAGTATGATGCCAGTTATCACACCTTTCTCTGCAGCTGAGCAGAAACTCAGGGACGTTTGTGCTGTTGCCAGGTTCAGATACTTTTTGGCATCTCTTGATTCTCATAAAATTGTGCTTTTAAGGGCCTGTTCACCCAGGCTGGATATAAATTAGATTTACACTCACCACCTTTTAAAGCTAAATCTAATTTAAAGCATACCAGAAACTGCAGAATAGGCAAACAGAAATGCTTTTTGTTGTCTGTGTTAGTGCTTAGAGAGCACCATATTCATGACCCATAGCACAGTGTTTAAGTAAACAACAACATCTTTACCTCTATAAACATGTAATATCAACAATATAAACTTACCCAAGAACCATAACATTTTGTTTTTATAATCTTTTTGTTGTTGAATTTGTTAACTTTCATTTATTGTACGCTTCTGTTTTTCCTCCCGTTTCCCCTGCAGCTGTATGTGCAGGCAAGACTTGCGGCTAAATGGGCCAGACTTCTCCGACCCACCATCCAGTTCTTCCTGGTGGCCTTCGCAGTGTACGTGGGTTACACCCGAGTTTCTGATTACAAGCACCACTGGAGCGACGTGCTGGTGGGGCTGCTGCAGGGAGCACTTGTTGCGGTGCTCAATGTGAGTCTCCAAGACGACGTGTTTCACTCAAAACACAGCAACAGTTAATGATTCCCACATCGTGCTTCCACTGGACGGTCAATCCTTCCACCAAACCCCGCTCCTTTGGTGTTCCTCCTGCTATTTAATCCTTTGTGAAGTAGTGCCAGCACCACATCTAGTGACATCTCAACTTTAAATCTTACCTCTGCGGTTTTAAACATTTGGAAAAGAAAATATAGGTGGAGCCGTCTGTCAGTAACAAGCTGACATATAATGGAAATCCTAATATTGGCGATCCTCGTTTTTCAAAGCGGAAACAGGCACTGATCATTCTTTCAGCTTTACATAATTTAAACAGTTAATTGGAAACAAGTGAAGTGTAACACAGCAGCATAGCGTTTATGCAGGCATATGTACAGCTGCCTGACTCTCCACCATTAAGTCCATTCTCTTCTCTTCCAGCTGGGCTTCTTTATTGTTTGGCCTGTTTTGATTGAATTTCTGTCAGCACTGCTTTATGGAAATGTTGGAGTGGCAGCATGTGTGTTTTTGCCTCAGTGTGAGTTCATGTATGATTAATTGGGACCAGAGTAGATGCCTTTGGCCTTCACCGTGCTTTTAAAGACCTTCTGGGCAGTGTTTTATGACTTACAAGGGTTGTGCTTGCTCTCTGTGTGTTCCTCTCTGAGACATGTCCATTTGTCATTTATATGCTGTTTGCAGATCACAATTTCCAGTCTAGCCCATATATGTCCTCCATATGCCTTAAATGTTTTCACGATAATTTCAGTGGAACATATATCTACTCAATGAGCAACAATCTCTTATCTTTATCCTATTTTCCTTTCCCATTCTTCCACAGGTTCGCTTTGTGTCAGATTTCTTTAAGAAGCGTCCTCCATGTCGCACAAGGCCAGACGCAGTTGATAGCGAGGAGCCGGAGAGGAAACCAAGCCTGCAGATTGCAGACTCTGAGCACAGCAACCATTACAACTACCGCAACAATCCTGGTCCTTTGTGATAAGGCACAGACATTTAGCTGCAGCCTGCAGACCACAAACCTGTGTGATAGGTTCTAATAAGGGGCTACAACCACGTTTAGTTCAGGTAAAAACTTGGCTCATCTGCAGTCTTGACTCTGCGGGCTGCCTTATTAATTCCTGTGCCTTTGCGAGCTCTGCAATCAGCCTGTTGGTTTTCGTTTTGAAAAGAAGCTGGAGATCTGGTTTGAAGTTTTCCGCCTCCATGACCTTCACTTCCTTTCCTTCTGTCAACCACTTACACTACACCTGCTCCACTGGACTGACTGAGATGGCTAAATGCTGTTGCCTGGTGTCCCAGCCTAGACTCAAAGACACCATTATGACCTCCATTTCTCCTACATGAGAAACGGAGTAAATTGTTTTTAAGATGATGTTGTTGATGTTAAACCTTTGATGCATTTCGCTAAAGACTCCAAACTCACTGAAACAACTCTAACACACTGTTGCATCGTTGAATACTTGTGGCTAATGTGTCATCGGACACGTGGTTTAATCTGTTTTTCATGTTGCACTTTTCACAAAGACCCGCACGGTGGGTTTCAGATGAAGAAAAGATCTGTGTGATGGTGATTAACAATAGAATCGGCAACCATTTCATGTTTAGGAGCCTTTTAGTTTTGTTTTAGTGTGGCATTAACTGTAGCTTCATTTTTTTTTATATATGTTTTTAACTTCTTCTTGTTGAGATTGAGTGATTGAGGAAGGTAAAACTGCTCATTCATGGAAAATACTGGTGGAGATTCAGTTTGTGGAATGGCTTGATTTCACCTTTAACTGTCTTTACACCAGACCAGAGGAATGTTGCACGAGCTAAAAAATCAGCTGCAGACCACATCAGCTTGTACATCAGCTTAACCAACATGTCAGAAAACACTGACATTTTTTACACTCATACAAATATAACTTAGTAATTTAAGTAACCTACTTTTTTCTCCCCTTTTTTCCAATTCTTGTACTTATTGGCAACTTTCTCTAAACGTTCTTCTTGTTTGTGCCAACTAGCTTTAAAATTGTAACAGTTATGTCTAAAGTGGCGCAAATTCACTTTGAATGATAGTTATGCTGTTTTTATAGATCTATTATGCTTAATTGTAAAGGTTAGGAATGATTTCTGTTTCCCCTGTGTAAAAATGGACTGCAGACTTAGAAACCAGATGCATAAAGCCTTGGTTTCTGCTAAACTATATTACATCACTGCCACTACATTAACTAATGAAATAAGACATTTTTCTTCTTTATCTTTTATTATACTATTTTATTTCACATAATCAGAAATGACAAAACAACCATTTTGAAAATGGTGTATAAATTATTTCAAAATGCTGAAGTTTATTTTTACTTTTTAAAAAAAGAAGTTTATTGACTCTAACAAGGCTGGAAACGCCAGCTCTGTTAGGGTTTATGTGCAATCGTCCCTGCTTGACACTATGAGCCACAAATACTGTATCTAATGTAAGGACATATGAACTATGTTTTCTGAAGGATGTGCTTATGTTCACATGTGTCTGCCTTTAACACGTTTTAATTTCACCTGTACAGAACAGTGTGCCTTTGCTCAACCAAACGGATCCAGTTTCAGATCCAAACATGAGCCAGACGCCTTGGCAAGGCTTTTAAAAAGCTGTTGTAATAATGATAATGAGTTACATACCCAGCTGCATGTTTTTGAAGCTTGTAACACTGCTCTGTTCCCACTTCAAAGGTGGTTGTGTACTTTTCTCCCCGTGTATGTTAATAGATGGGATTCATTTGTGCATAAAGTCTCCTGTACAGTTGTTCTGTAGCATACAGACTCCTGGAGGACTGATGAGGATCTGATAGGCCATGGAATAGGTAGGTGTAGACAGACAGGGGGATTCTCACCTGGTAGTGATTGAAGGGGCCCTGAGGAGGGGTGTATTGAATAGGGATGGGCTTTGCAGAGCCTCATGGTGAAGCATGGGCCTGAGGGATTAAAGCACTTGGACACAACGAGGAACAGCTGGAACCTGTTGCAGTAACGTGATGTACTCTTTCCCCTATTCTAACCTCTAAATCATCGATGTGTAAACGGGCAGAGTAACAAGGATGCAAAAATATTACTGTGTTTGATTTGGAGTCCCTTTTTTTTATACTGATCATGTTTCTCCATGTTACCATGCCTTCCGAGTTCAGTAACTTAGAACTTTTATCTGTCAAAGAGCAGCTGTGCTTCATGTCATTTGCTTTTGTTTTGTCTCTATATTTAATATAGTCTTTAAATCAGATCATTTGAAATAAAGATATGTCGACCTCAAGTGTATGGATTTTTCTAAGCGCTTTCATACAATCTCACTTAAGTGAATTTTGAATAAGAAGTCATTGCAGCATCAAGACATCAAGATATTCTCTGCAAATAGGCTTTGTTTTATTGCTGCAAGCTATTCATTATTAAAATGATGCAACACAAAAATTATTTAGGCCAAAAGTCAAAGCTCAACAGACTTGAAATTCATTTTTACAACATGTTGCAGATACATGTTTTCATTTACTCTGTAATAAATCAGCCTGGATGGTGTAACACAACATGCTGATATGATTTTCCTGATAAGTGTAGTTTTGCTAAACTTTGGTTTTAACAACAGGTTTTAGGATCATACAATAAAATAAATAAGAACTTTAAAGTGACTTGTGAAACTGAAAGCTTCAGGATTAACGTAGAACAGTAGAGCACAGAAAGCCAAGCAGCACACTGACACAGGCAGATTCCTCTGTTCAATGAACCATTAAGAACTTACGGACTGACTTTTGGGCCATATTGCTTTAAGATTTATGATCTTAGCTTTGGTAACACATGGGCAGATTCTTGATTTACAACATAATTTCTTGCACATTGACAACGTTTTGCAACATGAATAATCAAAACCAAGTGCCACAAAATGGGGAAGGGTTAATCAAGGCTCCCCCGACTGCCTCGCAGTGCAGCCTGAGAATGAAACGAAGCACAAAAATAAACAGATGTGTTTATATAGAAATAAACACTGGATCCTCTGGGACGTTTGCAAGAGTTCGGTTAGCAAGAGTATTGAAAACCACTGTCATCCCTCATTTGAAACGATATTACTCACTGGCATGTGAAAGAAGTAAAAATCTGAAGGGTTTTTTTAAACACGGTGTCAAAACAGGGAATGAAAAACCTAAATGTTTTCCATTTTTGATGTTTTAACCATTTAACATCTTCTGCAGGTTGACTCATAACATGAGTATACATTTGTTTCTGCAGAAGTGCTGAATCTAATCTTTACAGATGTAATGCCCTTAAGGCTGGATGGAGACTGCGCCTTGTTGTGCCATGAGATGTTGCTATGGTAACTGTTGTGTTTCTGAGATAATTTCTAATCAAAATCCTTTAACAGGTTAAAGATTGTGTAGTTTGATCTAGTTTTAGAAAATCTAGTTTGCATGCTACCAAGTTAAAACTTTGTCAATAAAAATTTGAAAAAACAGTGGGCTGCTTTGTGTTAGTGTTTTAAATCTAGGCCCAAACCTAATTTATGACTTTTTATTAAAGCTCTTTCTTGGTTTTTAGCTCTTTTTCTAACTGTGTGGCAGCAATGTGTCTCTTTAGAGCATCTAAATCTTGGGTGTCTGTGGCCATTCATGGGGAAGGAGGATGCTTCTCCATGATTAATGACTAATACAGGGATATTGCCAAATAAGGAATTTGGATTTAGTCAAATCCTATTCTCTGGTGAATTTATAATTAGATGGATTTCACTGAAACAAAAAGGTGTAGCAGTTTACGTTTACAGTTAGCCTACATGTAATTAATTAAAAATGGAATAAATTGAAGTCCTAATATAGAATAGTTTGCAGCATTATTTATGTTACTGAGACATGGCTGCAGCAGCATATCCAGGAGCTTTTAAGCCCATACAAGCAGATAAATATACTAAAGTAAATGGAAAGAGCAACGTGGAGCTATTCCTGTATTTGACAACAATAGATGACATCTTCAAACTGATTGAGAAGGCTGGCTTTGTCCAGAGATGTTCAAAAACTGCTGAACAAAACAGATTTCACCTCATCCTTTGTAATACAAAGTGAGACAAAAATGAGGTGTGTTCAGTCAGAGGCTTCTTCAAGTACACTGCAAAACAAAAATACAGGAGGTCATTGTTGCAAAAATCACTGCTCTCTGGAGCAAGACATTAATAACTGTGTGTTAAAAAAACATTTCTGTAAAGTTGTGGATTTAATAAAATGTGTTTCCTTCATTCAAACTTTAATTTAGTTCCTAAATGCTTAATCACTTAGTATAGATGAGGCACATCTAACTGACAGAAATATATAAATAACATACTGTATGTGTCTTTCCTTGGAAAACAACAGAAATGGTGAATGGTCTGTTCCACCACAACAGATTTCTGTGAATGGCTGAGACTCGTGTGAGATGTCCCTGTTCAGATGAGTGGTTTGGGAAAACCTCAGTGCTGAAAGGAGGACGGCATGACAGCAACAACTCTCCTGATGGGCAGACTGCATACACTCGACTCAGCTCACTTTGATCGACGTCTGTGTTGAGGAAGGCCTCACAGTTTCAAACTGGAATTTCAGGATCAGAAATGGATTCTTTTATTTCTCTTGACCTTGTTGTAGCTTTGTTACTCTCTCAGGGTGTGTTTCTGATACAGAATCTAACAGAATTAAGCTGTAAAGCAGATTTTTGTGCAACAGGACACTTAGCCACAAGAATGAACGTCTGTTTTTCCTGATATCTATCAAATATAAATGAAATAAAGGAAGAAAAATGATTTTATGGTTTCTGCTTAGCCGAAAATGTTGACATCAAGTTCTCTCACACCCACTTTTACCAGCTGGTCAGTCAAAACAGCTGCAGTTGTTCAGGATGTTTTGATTCAGAAAGGTGCAGAAACAGCGTGCTCGGATACATCAGATGCCTAATTCTCAACAACAGAATTAGTTTTTATCAAAGGTGACCTGTAATTTTTATTCATGTATTTCAGAAAATGACCACTACCCTCCATTCCAAGGTACAACAGAGAGAAGCTGCTTACTTTCTCATGCTGGAAGCCAGCAGAGACATTTTTAACTTGGCTCTGTCTTCTTACAATTAAAATGCCTCCAGAAACAAGCAGCTAGTCTCTGTTGTTTCTCTCTTCCTATTATAGAAAGCAGCTATTCCTCCTGCACCAAAGCCAAAAAAGCATTGCTTCTGCAACGGGCCACATTAATTAACCCCCTTTGCCACACATGCAAACATTCATACTCATACATTCACATATCATTATGGCAGGTTCATCAATTCCTGGCATGGCCTTGTATAATTTTAAATAACAATATAAATATTGTTCATAATTAAGCCCACAAGACTTAATGTGAGGAACAACCTGCTCTAAGCCCGGTGTGTCGTGGGAATTATTGTACAATCAACGTTTTAGCTTTTTAGCTGTAAAATCTAATAAGTTTAATGTGTTAGTAACCCACACTGCATTTGAATGGTGTTGTTGTGAGTTTTGACCAAAAATAAATCCAGTTGTACTTTGATTAATATGGGTAGAGAGCACAGTTATTAATAAATGTACCCAGTTCTGAGTAAATGATAAAAAAAAAGTCTACCTAAATTATTCTGTGAATACTTTCTATTCATTAGATTCAGTAAACAATAACAGTCCATATTTCCTTCTATTAGATTGTAAAAACAAACTTTATAGAGAATTTATGACGCCTGCCAGCCAGTTTAAAGTCTTTACATTGTTTCTTATAGTTATAAAGCCCTTATAAAGTTTTCACACCTGTCAAACTTACTGTTTGCAATTAAATGTCATCATCCTTTAAAAAAACATACCCAGTTCATCTTTTCATGCAGACTGCATCGCCATTTTCACAGTTTGCCTTCGGCTTGACCAGAATCTTTTTCCATATCGGACGATGTTTTCATTTGGAATCTAATCAGCAAAGGCATTTATTTTCTTTTTCATTTGTTTCCAGACCATTAACCTGCAGCTGTTTGCCTTTGAAACCTAATTACTGAGAAGGAATGTAGTATTATTTGTCTTCTTGGTGTGTTTGCAAGTCTATTACTGTTCCATGTTTAATTGTGCTCACATGTTTTCACTGAGCTTCTGATGAAGTTATTTTTAATCATTTTCATACATAATCGAGAATGCACAACCAGACAGACTCTGCTGCTGTAATTAATTAGCAGTGATTGGTTGTTGGCAACCATAATTACATTAGTTAAGATTAGGAGAGAGACGTGGGGGACGAGGAGTTGATAGAGTTGGTGATGATGACTACACCAACAATTATGAGGACAATGAATTCTGACCTTGATGAATGAGTTTTTCTGGTTATTGTAACGGTCCGTTGTGGCTGTAGTAACAGTTGTGAACAGTCTGAGGGGGCATCAACAGCTCTCTTACATCCAGCTTTCAGTCTCTTGGCATTTATATGTTGTGCTTGACAGTAGCTCTGTGCTTACGGGGCCTGGCAGCAGGGGCCTCACTGGATAATGGCACATTTCTTTCAGGCAGACCAAGGAGAGAGCGCAGAAGCAGCTTATCTGGCTGCTAGCCATCCTCACAACTACCACCAGTGACCCTGGTGAGAGATTTTTATATTTTCATGTTTACACACACATACACACTTTGCTCTCACCAGAGGCTTCATGTCATTCCCTCCAACCCTGCGAGTCTTCCAAGACACTACAGATTTATGAGCAAAAGGAAAACGTGTCCCGCTGTGGAATAGTAGTGACACGGAGATGTAAACTAACTTCAGGGACGTCGCTGGAGGCCATGTGTGACAGGGCCTCTGTTAGGAAACAGTCCAAGGTCTTGTTACAAACTGAAATGATGTCATTGCGAGTGGAGGTGCATAGGAATTCAGGTTCTAGTTATTAATTCACACCAACAATAATCCGGAAAGGTGTAGCAGTATTTCTGTGCTGCGTGTTTACACAGGGAGACACAAGGGAGACTGGCACACACTCATACATAGTGGCATACTGTAAAAGCTGGACCTGCAGACCACCCGTCTCAACAGCCATGGATCCTCATGTCTATTTTAGTGTCTAGATTTAGATCACACAGACTTATGTATTATCTTAGAGACCAAGAGCAGATACAGTCCTTGTATGCCAGGAATGTGGATTTAACCCTGCAGCGAGCTCAACATTTACAGTCAAAACCCTTTAAATCTGCTTACAGTGTTGCAATGGTCATTTTTAAATGCTAATGTAACTTTTAAATGACACTTTCACAACATTTTTGTGGAACCAAAACTAAAGGGTTTGACTTGTCTATAAATCATCTACACTAAGTACACAGTCACTCACCTCCAGTGTGGTAAAAATGTTGTATATCACTCAGACTTTGTCATTTAAAATTCCTGTTCACAGTGTTTCTCCACTGACACTGTGCTAAATATTCCTCATAGCTTTGCAATGTTTTGTTGGCTTCTGGAGTTTATTTTAGGACATATTTTACAATATAATGTCTCATCAAACTCTTAAGACCAAAACCAAAGCGTTTGAATTGTGAAAATATGGTGAACTAACATGGAACTGCCACAATTTTACTATTAATGCAAAGTGTCCTCTGTGGAGCTGCAACATTGATTAAAAGGGATCACAAGGAGAAGCGGTTGGCCTGGGTTTATTTGCCAGTCACTTGGTCTCTCCTGGAAAATACAGGTTGGCTTCCTGTGCCAGAAATCTGCAGAGCGAGACGGTATAGTGAATGAAAGAGGAGGAAAATGTTAGCATGCAGTCAGTCCAAGAAAGAGAGGATGGATCGTATTCGTAAAGTTTGCTGACTTCCAGTTCTGGCAAGATACAACTGGAAAGGTTATAAGAAAGAAAGACACTCCCATTACCCCAGTAATTAGAGCGGTTTAAAAAATGTACACGCTGTGACTAAAATAATTAGGAAAAATGGTGCACATGAAGAGCTAGGTGGACAGTTTCGCTATACTCCACATTTTTTCTGTTACATCACACAGGAAATAGGAAGAAATATGGAGCCCAGATTCAAACCACAAGATAGTTTTCCATTGTTGAAGAGTGACTGAACAGTGTATTTATTCAGAGTGGTTATAGTCTGATGACACCTTGCACAAGATATTTGCAGTCTGGCAATACTGCTGCCTCCCACTACTAAACAGATCCAAAGATAAAGGTTCAAAGACAGAAAGACTTGGGGTATCTAGTATCAGTCTTAAACTGGTCCTAAATGTTGGTTGAAATTCAGTCAGAACAAAATGTGCTACATAGACTTCAAGCCTCCACCTATGTCAACACCCTGATGAGAAGAACATTGAACCGTCATCACTTCTAAGCTGAACATGCTCTTCTGCTGATCTATAAGCTTTTGAGTAATCCTGCTAACAAACACACAAAGCTCACAAACCAAACAACCTCATATGTGAAGGTAAATATCACACACAAAACGTGGGACAAAATCTTGAAATCTTGATAAACTTAAGAGCTCAGACTTCTCCCTACACTCTAAACCCATGCGTTTAGGGTTGATCGGTGTAAATACTTCCAAAGGGGTGAATGGCTTTTGTCCCTGTGCTAGCCACTGGCATGGCTGTGTGGTGAACTGGCAACCTGTTCAGGATGTATTCCACCTCTCCCCAAGTTACTGCTGGTATACGCTCTGATCCCTATATGACACTGCATTGATGGATGGATGGATGGATGGATGGATGGATGGATGGATGGATGGATGGATGGATGGATGGATGGATGGATGGA
>JBAMHV010000015.1:16172123-16209034 GCA_037177535.1 Pseudomugil gertrudae | reverse complement strand
GATAGATAGATAGATAGATAGATAGATAGATAGATAGATAGATAGATAGATAGATAGATAGATAGATAGATTTTATTTAATTTAGTTGCCTGTAGCTCTTCCTTATACATGCAGGATTATAATGTATTTACAAACTTATCATGTGAAAAGACTTGTCTTCTATGTTTTGCTGTATAGTTCAAAGGGTGTGTGTGTGTTGGGGGGGGGGGGGGGGTACTTATGAGCAGAGCTAACAATGTTACAGCACAGCACTGGAATTCCTGAGTTCCCAGATACACATGCCTGTGGGCGTAAATGTGTCAGCGCCTGTTTTATGTGTGCATACGTGTGTGTATGTGTGTCACAGAGGGTATTTATTTGTATCCACCCGCAAGGAGTAGAGGAGGTGTGTGAGTGTGTGTTTGTGTGTGTGTGCATGTGAGCATAGCTGCTGCTGATGTGGGTCATTACCCCTTCTTTTCCCCCAGGGGCCATGCAGCAGGAGAGGACAGAAGGGGAGAGGATGGATGGGGGGTGGGGTGGGGAGAGGGGAGGAGGTGGGGAGGATTGAGAGAGGGGGTGGGGGGTCGCAAAGAGGGATGGGAAAGAATTGAGGTTGGTGAAGAGAGTGTGAGGAGGAGGAGGGTGGGGTTGAGATTGTGTGTGGATGGTGAGGGGGTGGGCGGAGGGGGTCCCAGTGGAGTAGAGACCAATAAATCACTGTGCCGTCTCTGCGCTGACACCCAGCTTGTCTGATGAGGGACAGGGATGGGGTGGGGATGAGGAGGGTGGGGAGGAGTACCATCATGACAACACTGTGGCCTTGTCTTCACATCACTCAGGCCCACGCTGGGCAGGAGCCACTCTCAGCCCCAACCTGAAAGCACTGGGGAGACTGTGGAGAGGTGGAGGGGCTGGGAAAAGGTGGAACAGCACAAAGGTTTATGACCCGAACCAAAGCACCTTCGTCTGTGATCATCTCTTTTCCCAGGGATGTCTTTTTTAATAGGGGAAGGAGTCGGTTTGCTTTCCAGCAGGACTGGAAACCAAAGAATAACCAATAGGCTTCTTCACTGTCATGGATTTTCATCACGTTGAAGAAAAAGACATTTCATTCAGTCATTCTCATGCTGGAGTTGACAGAATTATGAAGCATTTCTTATGTGGTGAAAGAAGTAGCAGCTGCAGAAGGAGTCTAACATGTCTTAGGGCTTAAAAGCATCCTGCTCTAAAAACACTTTGTTTTCCAGCTGCGGCTATAATACTTTTCCTTCGGTATGATTGTAGTCAAGTAGTACTTCTATATTGGCCATGCTCTTACATTTCTAAGGACCACCTTAAAACCTGTTGGCAGCTATTAATAAATTCTGATTTGTTTTCCCGCTATAAAGCAGAAGTGTGCAGGTAGCTCTTGTGCTCTGAAGTGATATCAGGCCAACTGTAATTTGGCTCTGGGCCAAGAATTATCTCGTGTTTAATACAGCACAATAGTTTTTGTTTTCTTTGCAAGCATTGATTTTATAATCCTTGAAATGGCAAAGAAAAGTCTATAAAAAGGACAAATATTGGCATATCTACTTAGCAAAATCCTCATCTCTCTCTCTCTCTCTCTCTCTCTCTCTCTCTCTCTCTTTGCTGCCAGCACAGACATCAAAATACCAAATAAAAAAGAAAAGAATTAATATTCAGGGGAGGTTTTCATTAGAGATCTGAAGGGGTTTTATGTTTTTTGTGGCAAAGGATGGATTTGCAACAGGTCCTGTAACTCAGACCATCAGGGTTGGAGACCAAACAAGCAACCACTTATATAATGCACATTTCCATATAAATATATGTGTCACAATTCCGTACATCATCCATTGTATGTCATTATAGATTGATGTTATCTGTGTGTAATCTGCTAAAAAATCCCATTTCTGCCTCCTGAAATCTGCTGTCAGGTGAGAATTTTGCTTCTGAAAACACATCACCTTGTCCTTACTGGAATTTATCAACAGCAAATGTGCAATACTAAGCTCAAGTTTGTATAATGAAGCATTTTTCTTTGCTAAGTGTGACAAAGCAAGACTTTGTGAGAAACATAAAGTTTTTCTTTTGGATGGGTTATTAGCATCTGATCCAGTATTGATCTGTTAAACATAGTAATAGCTGCTCTCGTCACGCTGCCTGCCAATAAAAATAAAAAATAAAACAAAAGATTGATCATGTGGACATATCAGAGCATCGTTTAATATTAATATCAGTCAGCTTGACACTACAGCTTTTGGCAGCCAAATGCATTTTAAAGGAAAGAAAACTCATTTTCATCACCTCATTTCAAACCACTCACTCCTGATGTTTTCTCTGCTTGATGACAACATTCCCTTTATGTGGACAACCATGACGTGGCTGTCATGACTTTCACTGCTGTTTTCTCAAAATCATGCTACTCCCTAAGGCACTCTTCACTCTTTTACACAGACAGGTAGTGCTTGTTTACTTAGACATGACAAAATTGTCTCCTAACAACCTCAACTGAGCTAAAACCAAAAGCTCTTGGAGTCTTATGACAACTATACCCTTTCTTATTGAAGGGCCACTTGGATGTCCTGTTGCTCTGAGCCACTAAGGAAGAGAGAAGAGCGCTGTAGTGCATTTAATCACTGGAGCTCAGCCAATGCACAAACACACACACACACAGACACATATAGTGCAATACTTCATCTGACCTGCCAATAGCAATAATATGTGCCCTTCACTTATCATTTTCAAGCATCTATATTATCATACCCCGTCCTTCCCCGCCCACCCACCCCTGCACAATACAGTAGAGACTCATACATCCTGTGAAGCCCCCCCACCCCACCCAAACACTCATACACACACATATACTCAACACACACAGCATGAAGTATCCCTCTGTGCAGCAGCAGACTGCAAAGCATTGCATTCCTCATGACTTTTTTTTCTAATAAATGTGATCCCAGAATCCTGGAGGGAGACCAGTGCTGTGCATTAAAATTCATGGGAAAAATGGCAATAAAATCTTTCTTTCTCACCCACTTCCCCTCTTTCTCACCCTTCCTCTCCACTCTCCCCTCTTGCTCCCTTCTCTCGTTTTCATTCCCTGACTTCTCTGCTCAACACACTCACACACACATACACATTTTTTTTCATCACCCGTGTGCACTCCCGCTCTCGTTCAACCCTCCCACTGGCTCGTCTTTCTCAGCATCCCCCCCGTCCTTCATCCTTTATCCCCCCCACCCCCTTGCGCTTTTTTTCTCTCTCACACACTCACACACACTTATTCTCACACAAGCACACACACGCCCATCTATATTTTCCAACTCCACCTCTGGCAGGTTGTGATTTCCACTGTCAGAAATTGCTTTTTCAATATCTCTTTCTCTAATTATGAGCCCAGCTGAAGGGGTCATGCCATCAGAATACCAATTTTTCCACCATTTCTCCCTTCTTCCCCAGATTAATGCTTTTTTCTCAGGTAGAAACAAAGTGAATTTTCAATATATTGCCATGCAAATGTTGCATCATTAACACTATAGTGCTTCAGGGGCCTTGTTGGACCCTTAGTTAGCTCTTTTTGGCTCATTTTTATCTGTTGTCATGATTAATTGTCCCCGTATTGAAAAGATGTTAACGCATTTATCTATCTGAAATTAGGAAAATGTAAGATTTTAATGCAATAAAACAATTGAATCTTGGTACTGCGACCAGACAACGCTTTGCATTCTCAATCATTTCAAGCACCCAGGAAAGGGTTAATATCGAAGAGCGGTTGTAGCCCTGTCTGATTGACATGTGGAACACTATGCTACCGTAAGCCACCAATCAACAAGCGGTCATTCAACCCCACGTGGGTATTCTTGACGCTCATTGGCTTATTTTGCCAGTGTTTACCGTGCCGAGGCCGAGCCCCACGTGGAGATTTCATTCAATCACTGAACAATTCCTCTGAAACTCTTACTTACAAAATAAAAACGTAGACACTTTATTAAATTAAAATGTTGGAAAGTTTGCAACTATATCCGAACATGTGTCTGGACTTATTAACAGCACATTTCTAACTAGACATTAAAGGTTTCTTTGCAAATCAGGCGAGAAACGTGGTGTAAATGTTTCGATTGGCCTGACGTTCATAACATCCTCAAATTAGTTTTGCTGTTGGATAAAATTGAAAAACATCATCTTATGATAAGTAGTGTCCTCAGGTCTAACTGATTAAAAAAAACATATGTGTAAGTTCCCCCATTGAGGATCAGAGCAGTGGGAGTGGGAGAAGTGAGGGACTGGGAGTGTGTGTGAAAGGAGCGCAGGCCAACCAGCGAGACAAAAGAGGCTGCGGCTGTATTGACGGTGCTGCTGTCCGTCTACGAAGCCACAAGCAAACCGCATCCCCCCTCTCCCTCTCCCTCTGGCCCGAACGGTGAAAATACATCGAAGAGGAAGCTCGTTTGCGACATTGTATTTGCTGGAAGCGGAGTTAAGGACTTTGGGAAGAGAGCTCCCTCGGACCGGGTGTTTCTCCTCTCCTCTTCCCGTCCTTAGTGCACGTTGCGCGCGGCGCGGCGCGGCGCGGGGCTGGAGATATAAGCCAGAACAAAGGAGTCTTCAAGCAAGGAATGAGCGAGTCGAGACTAGCCTTGCCATTATCTTTGAAACTCGACCAAATGTCCGTGTAAGAGCTACAGTCATCGGCTGCTCGCGTTTCTCGACGAAGCTTTCCGCCTCAAAAGAGAAGAAGAAGAAAATAAAAAAAAAACCGCACAGGAGACACACAAGTCGGCGGCTACAATGTTTCCTCAAAACCGACCACCGGTAAGTAGCCTAGCTACTCTGTAACAGTCTGCACGTATTTAATCAGGCCATTGTCTTTTAGTCTGAAGACATGATTGGTTTTATTCAGGGTTGTTTTTAAACCCCATTGAAACTCGTAAAAGTGCAAATCGAAATAGTCGGTCTTTGTCATCCTTATGTATTTCCGGGGACTCTTTCTTGCAGAAAGTGTAATTTTGAGAGCATAAGCAGATGTTTTATTTGTATATATAATGTGGTTTTGGTGTTTACAACGTCCATGTTGGCTGTATTTTTAGTGTGATATCTCGTGTCCTTGGTGGCCAACACCACCAGGTTTCAAACTTGGAGTCTCCTTCTATCAGTTGACCCAGATGATGAAGTGTGTATTTATTTGTCCTCTCATCACGAGCTGAGCAAGGAGGGGGGAAGTGACTCATCTTGGTTTGTTGTCACCCCCTCTCAAAGATATGCTCATCTCAAGTGGCACTCATCCTTTTGACATTTTTAAAAATTCGCATCAAGTGTGATTTACCTATACTGACTTTCTAATCTGCTAGATTGGAAGCTATATTTGACTCCACTGTCTCCCAATGTGCTGTGTAACAGTTGACAAGTCTGTAAAATTAAGAATAAGGAATCCACGTGCAGTTTAAGGTCAGTTTCTGCAATGATGGGAGGAAAATTCCCACTGCATTTGCCTTAATTTGTTTTAGTCGAGTTTAGGTGGAGAGCTTTTGAGCAGACTCAAATACATAAACGCTGGTCCTCCAACTGTGAGAAGTATCAATTAAGACCTGCTCATTTGCCTAACCCTCTTCTACATCCCTCAGTCATGCCACCCTGCACCCAACCCCCAACGTTTTGACATTTATGCGCTGTATTGAAATCAGACTGAACATGTGGTGAAGTGCAAGTTTGCATGATATATGCATCACAATGTCCATCAGCTGAGGACTCTGAAAGAGAGATTTTGTATTTGCATACGTGTGTAAATGTATATATAATATTTATGTTTTATATCCTGCTTGAATTGCATCACTAACTTCAATTTAATCCTGTATTTATGGGTATCCTCTTCCCAAAGGTGCAGCACATACAGAATTGCATATACACACACCAGCTGCTGTATGCAGTACAGCTGAGAGCAGGAAGGAGGCAGACTGTGGGTCTGTGGTTTGCACTGTAAACCCAATCCCTCTCATCCAGCCTCTCCTCACTGTGTTCCTGTGAGAGCTCCAAACCACATCTTAATGTATGGGCAGGCGTCCCAGGGTGAGAGTAGCAGACTGCGGCAAGTCTGCGTGGAACATTTAGACCAGTGGTCCCGTTTCATATCAAGTCCAACTCCAGGCGGCCTTCATGGAGTGTCTCAGGCCATCAGCGGCTCTTGTTTGCACCTTGTAGTGAATGACCACTCAACCCAGCGAACTGTTTAATCTATGAAATGCAAGGCAGGCAGGAACCTGTCATCGCTGGATACTGGAGTGCTGTGCAGGAGGTGACCCATATATTTTTAAATGTGTAGCCCATGCATATATTCTGCAATCTTTTAATCAAATGATGCTCTCATTCATCTTTAGATCCTAAAATTTATTCTAGGCAAAATTATTTCACCCATTTTTAAAGCACACACTTTCTACACATCCTCCACATTTTGTAAAAATGGCCAATTGAATTAGAACTGCATGTAGCACACATTTCATGCCTAATATGTAAAAATTACACAGTTAACATGTGAAAGAAATTCCAGAATGGACTATCTTTGTATGTTCTCAGAGAAATTCGGAAACCAGACAGACGCCAGAATCGGTAGGTGTAGGACCGAGCGGGCATTGCTGGCTAACATATTTAGTGTTTTCCAAACAAACGATTGTAGACGGAAGCAAATGGGTCAAATGTGACATACTCTGGTTAAATATACCGAGCTCAGAATTGAACAAATTTGGGAGACAAGGATGAGGTTATGTGGTGGTTAAAAATAATTTCCTCCATCCTTTTGGTCCAGTTGTTTTATTTTTTGGAGTTTATACATTTTTTCTGTCTTTGTGTTGTATATGAGAACATTCAAAGCATTTTGCTGCATCCAACTTTCTCTACAGGGAATCATCATAAAAGCTGAATTAATTACATCAGTGCTATACTGTATGTTAGGAACTTGACTGGAGTTTTTTGTCAGACCATGCTGCAGTTTAATTTAATAAAGTTTTGACGGTCAGGAATGCTTACCGCGAGAAGACGCATCGTCTTACTGAACTACTTTTTTTAGTTAGCATTGTATGCTTACAGCTGTCTGACAGTAGAAATAGAAAAACAAGCCATTTTTAAAGAGAATTCAGTATCCAACACAATGGAACCAGTGATCATGTGGAGTGATATTATCCCCAACCACATTATCTGAGTGTTGTTGGTCCACCTTTGAGCGCTTCGGTCTTCTTTGGTGAAACTTGGGTCAAACACGTTTAGATGCATTTTCAAACAATGCTTTTAGTCTAACATGTTTTCTAGTTTTATTCAGCATCAGTAGGATGCAGCTTTATGATATCTCTGTATACTTCATACAGGATATTTATGCCCTGGTGCTACATTAAATGTGTTTATGTAATGGGTATTTACTGTTGTGCTGTCACAGACATGCTTTTAACACGTGGATTTGATGTAATGTATCAGCAGACACTGCAGAACACTCGCTATCATTTTCTTATGACATTGCACTTGTATGTTACTGTCCCACTCGTTACCTTGTGCTGGTTTCAGTTTTGTTCAGTTATAAAACATTTGTTGACTTAGTGTTTTAAGGTTGTCGCTGTGCCCTAAAATGTAGATACTTAAAATTACAGCATCACTTTTTATAAAGAAATGATCTTAAAGACGGCATCTGTGCAGTGAATTTTTATATGAATTTTTATTGTAGATGGAAAAGCAAGATTTAAGAATAAGCCATTCATGTTGCCCACTCAAAGTGCTTTATCTAATATATACAATGATTTAATCTGTGTGTGTGTGTGTGTGTGTGTGTGTGTGTGTGTATACCAGGGTATCTTTGGTCCAAGAAATGGCCAGGTCAATATTTTACTGTGGCTTGAACTATCTGTACATGTAAACATGTTAAATTCAACTGCCTACATAAGAATGCAAGTGGTGTATATTCACCACAAAGAGACACTCAGCAAATACAAAAGTAGCCTAGACTTCAGTTTTATGTTTAATGCACAAAGTGTATGAGGACTTTTTTTAAATACAGAAATGGGTCAAAGAGTCTGTTTATTATAGCAGAAGTAAACAGGAAATTACCCAAACACTTGCATTTGTTTCGCCAGTTCCAGGTAGTGAATGACTAAACCATATTTACTTGTGCATTCCAGGCCTGACATTTCTTGACACCACCCTCGTGTGTGTGTGTGTGTGTGTGTGTGCGTGCGTGCGCGCTTTCAGTGAAAACCCAAACGAACAAGTCAATTAGATTGAACACCATGAGCATGTGCCAATTCCTGGTATAACGTTTGCATAGAGCCAGTAATTGGTAAGCAAATTAAATTCAAGCAATAGGCGTCGGACTTAGCAGATGATGTTTGCAGCTTCAAATAATTTCTGATGTGAGAATATGTCCAAAAAATGTTAAGTATTGATGTCATACTGGAACTGGATCACTGGGTAGCTATGTCCACTGTTATTGATCTGCTTTTTACAAACTCTCACTCACACACACACATACATACACAGTGAGGACTAACTGTCAGTGGGATTTTGGGAATTTGACAATCTAACAAATCTCTCTTTTTTGCTGCCAGATTTTTTTTATTCCAAGTGTGCAATTATATAAATGTTCATTGGTATATTCTATTCGAGCAAGGAGCCTACAAACTAAAATCTACACAGACAAGAACAAATCAGGGTCACACATGAAGGAGATTTAGGGACTTTTAAGTGACCAAGCCAAGGTTGTCTCTTTCCTTCATTGGAACTAGCATAAACAAGCCTCCATTCTTCCTCTCCTAGCATGCTTTTAGCTCTTTATCACTACTGTTGTCCAGTGGCAAGTGCACAGCTATCGACCAGGAGCTCGCCTGCATTGCTTATCCAGTGATTAGGATCGGAGAAAGAAAAGGCCAGGGGAACTGATAGAAAAGAAGCCAAAGGTTTATACAACTTATTGTGGAAGTGCTTCTCCAAAGAAGGAGCAAACAAGCTGAGGAGGTTACCTCATACAAAAAGGCACCTCCAGCAATTAAGCCAGCTGACAGACAAATCGTAGCGCTTCGCTAATGTGAGCTGACAGCAGGGAAATTTGAATAACGAGGCTTGTGGGAGGCAGAGGGGCGGGTTGAGGGGGCTAAGAAAGAAAGATGTGTAGCATTAATGAAACAGGTGCCTTGCTGCCCCTCCCCCTCTATGTGAAGTAATCATGGAGAGATTACCAGCAAATTTCTCCAGCGTAGCGCCATGCTGACGGCTACTTGATGTGAGGTGGGGGAGGAGGAATGAAATGCGAGGTAGGGTGGATGTTTCTCCCACATTGCTAACTGTTTCAACAGTTTAAATAATTCACACTGAGTAAGGGTCATAATTAGACAATATTTTATGAGTCTTTATTGCTACTGAGAGAAGGAAGTGTAGTAACATGTTACATAGCCTCTGGGTAGGTGTTTTTTTTTTTCGTTTCCCTTCAACATACAGACATGTTCAGACATGCTATTCTGGGTTAGCGTCATTGTCACTGCATCCTTGTTAGTCTGATAGAAAAGCAGGGGGACTTGTGGATGTTTGCTTTGATGATTGATTCTTTGGATGTGCAGTGTAATTTGTGGCCTGACTAATAGGTTGAAATATAAAAAAGACACAGCAACAAATCATCTTAAATGAAGGAGAGAGAAATGGTGGTCAGGTTTTAAGATGTATAAACATATTTTGGTAGTGTTACTGATGTGATTCTGGGAAGATGATTCACCACTTTGGTCCAGATTGACATTTCAGCTACTGCCTGAGTTATGGTGGAATTTTGTTGACATTTGTGGTTCCTCTACGATGAATTCTGCTAACTCTGGTGAGCCTCAGACTTTGTTTATTTCATGGATTTTATGTTTGTATTTTTAAAAAAACTGTCATGAATCTGGCAACCTGTGCAAGATGCACCCCATCTAATGCCCAATGCTTCCTGGGAAAGGCTCCAGCTATCCACGACCCTTCATTGGCATAAGTGGCACAGATAATGGATGGATGTCATAAATCTTTGGTTGGATTGTCATGAAGTTTTATTAATAAAGTCTCATAAATTATACTTCAGCGTGTTTAGTTTTAATTATAAAAGTGTTAAATAAATGAGTCATACAATAAATATTAAAGTAGCACAAAACTAGAAAGAAATAGACTCGTATTGTGTCTAAGATTCCTTGAGCTTTATTGCATAATTGTAATACACGCAACCCTGAGATGTGTTTATAGAGCAAATAGAAGTTCTTTTGTCTTGTAGGACATATTTGTTCCTGGTTCACACACACATCAGTGTGCAATGGAGCTCAGGTAACTTTAGTTCCTGCAAACTGTTAAAATTAGTTTTGAAAATGTTTTTTACCTCCTGATGAGTTGTTTTGCTTAAAAAGCTTTACAGTTAAAAAAAAATCACTTTGATGTAAACTTCTAATTTGAAACCAGTTTTTTTATCACCAGCAAGTTTTGCAAGAGGAAAATAATGTTCTCTACAAAAAATGATTTACTAAAAATAGGTTTCATTGCCTAAAGAAAGTTGCTCCCCCCTCCATCAATTTATTTATTCATTTTTTATACCCCTTAACTGTACTACTATACAGTCACTTGTCAGACGCTTTTATCCAAAGTGACTTACGTATGATAAGCAGTCTTTTTTTTAACCATAGCTATTAACCTAACATGCATGTCTTGTGGGTGGGAGGAAGACGGAGTACCAGGAGATACATGGGGAGAACATGCAAACTCTTTCCATCACAGGGACATCCCAGAGGGGACAAATACTCCTGAGGACAATTTTAAAAGACAGCTTTCTCTTTGGACGGTGAGAAGAAGTTGGAGTACCCAGAGATGACCAATGCTAACACAGGGACCACATGCAAACTCTAGGCCAAGCCTAGGCTCGAGCTAGTGACCTTCTTGCTCTGAGGCTGCAGTGCAAACCACCATACAGCCCAGGTTTCCTTTCTCTTGTCAGGGTAAAAATTGCTGCAGGATCTTTTTCTTTTTCTTCTTTTTTTTATTATCTATGTCTGAGTTTTAGCTCCTGTCTCTTCAAGGTCCCCTACTCTGTCATTGGGAAGTTGTTTGTTCATCAAGTGCAGAAAACTGTGGCATTGTTGTTTTTAGGGAGTCACACAATCTGCGTTACATAGTTATTAGGACAAATGTGGGAAGGAAAGACTGAACTGCATACAATTGCAGTTGGACAACTTTTTTCTGGATCGAGTCTTCATTTACGCCATACTACTCAAGCAAATTAGAAAAGTTAAATAACATTTTTTTTGTTTTTATTTTGCAGTCAGCTTGTTTGTGTTAAACACAATGAAACAGACTCGTGCCAGAGGATATTCTAAGCTGATTACAAGCAAGCATATTTGTGATTAAGGCGTGTGTCTGTTTTACAGCTAAACACAAATTAGGTTGTACTCATTACTGAGCCGTCCTGCTCACCAGGGTTCCCTCAATAGAAGCTTAAGAACATGTCTATAGTTGGTTATTAACAGTGTAGAACTTAAATAGTTATAGTAAAGTAAACTGATTGTTATTAACTAGACTATAAGTTAGAATTAAATCTAAATGAAGACAAGTCAACACAGCATACTCGGACCATGAAATTTGAAGTACCAGAATATTTCAAACAGGAATGATCTGACCTGAAAAACCTCAATGGCTTAAAATGAGTAATGGTTGGTAGGACCTACTTGATTGAACTCAAAGCAGTTCTTTCCCCGCCTAATTGAAGTAAGAGTCATAGTAGTATAAGATCCTAATCAAATGGGCCATAATAAAGAAAAATCCAAAATGAGTAAACAAACTAATTCAATAAAGGAAAAAAAAGATTTGTTCTTCACCTATGTTGAATCAGTACTGCTGTCTGGTGTAAAAGCAAAGATGTGTTTGTGGTTGAAAATACCTATGGAAAAATGCACACCCCCACTTAGTGTGTGCAATGTGCATGTGTGGGTGTTTTGTTTAATTTCCAAGTGTCCATGTGTGCACATGTTCCTTTTTTTATTTGCAGATGGAGTTTCAGAGCAAGGATAAAAATCATTGTGGTTTTCTACTTGCTATGCAATTAGAGGTTGCTTTAATGAAAACAACATTGATTTTATTCAGAGTGTGCCACACTGGTAACATGTCAGACGTTTATGTTAGCACAGTTATGTGCTCCTGGTTTTAGGGCCTTCCCATGCATGTATGGCTATTTAGTTGTGTGTGTGTATGTATATATATATATATATATATATATATACAAACAAATAAACAGCCTTATCTATGCATGCTACCAGTCAATAATTTGGACACATCGAATTCAATGGAAAAATGTGTCCAAACTTTTGACTGGTAGAATCAATTAAACGGCCAATTTTTAAAAATAAAAAATGTCATGAGTAAAATATCATCTTTGATCCTTTACTGCTTACAATAACAAAGAAATAAATTACAGCCCAAATGTTTCACAGTATTTTGATGCTTTAGTACTTGTTTCCCTTTTTAGAAAGAAATTTTCTTGAACAAACATTTGACAAAGCATTGCACCTCTCAATACAGCGTTACTAATGAATTTATTTTAGGTTTGGACCGTAGGTGATGCAGTATAAAAGCATATAAGTGAAGTTAGTGGAAAACATTATTTATGCAGCCCACTGATGCGGTGTCTTGTTCAGTAGTAAACTAATGGACATCATGACAGTTGTTGAAGACGGACTGTAATATTAATAATTTTCACTTCACGGTCCTGTTTTGAATGAACCCCCTTTAAAATTACTTTGTCACTGACAAAGCAATGTACAGTTGTTTTGTATTCTTAACTGGAGGATGTTTAAGCTGTCGGCTAATGCTATATGCTACATTAGGATGACTACAGAAATGTTATTGCTCACAGAAAGACACCATAAAAGTCTCTTTTGCCAACAAGGAGAACTGTGTATAATAAGAAAAGGTCAGCTCCACCAGATGGTACAATTTGATTATTTATTTATTGTGACAAGTCATTCTTCAAATTACTGATAAAACTCATTGGCTCACTTTCTTGCATCAGTCATAATGCATGACAGGGACTGAAACTGGAGAATTGCTGAGTCACTATTAATAATCACAATGTCATTATGAACATACCTGTCTGTTCTGCTCAGCCCACTGCTGTAATGTTGCCTGACTGTAGCTACTCCCGTATGTCACTGAGAGGACGCTGTGAAGATGATTGGAGTCGGCTCTAGTAGACAAACCATACAATGAAATTATTCTGCACTAGCCCGACACATGACGGCATATCTGGTTTTATAGAGGCCTTACAAGTGATGTATGTGAGTGATGTGCACGCATTCATTGGACAAAACGGCTTTGTTTTACAGCTGGACCAACACAAAAACAAGGAAGTTTTCTAAACTTAAAATGCCATCTTGCTGTGCTGTGGGATGTACAAATCGGAGTAAAGACGATTCATATCAACGCTTTTACTCCAAATCAGGTGGCAAGCAAGCAAGGCAAGCTAGGCCATTTTTTTATGTCCGTAAGCCAATCCTGTAACCAATGCGGGTCAGGTAGTTGCGTACTTGTATTAAGTGCTAGCTTCTATAAAAAACAGGCACAATCAGTAGGTGAAAGGCTTTCCTTATAGTTGTTTTTAACAATAGATTTGGACTTTGCCATTGAGTGAACATGGGCAGAAGAAGCTTTCTGCATCAAGGATGCGAGCGCATATCACTAACTTTCCCAGTGTTTGTAAACATTGCAAGGGGTCTATAGGAATCAAGTATTAATTGGCAAAACAGCCGATAATGGGCATTTTGAAAACTGCTGTTATCGGCCAGTTTAACTGGCTGGCCAATAAATTAGTTGGGCTCTAGTTGTTACAATACAAACATTTCGAGCTTGATACTGATATGAAAGATGGTGCTTAATATTTAGTATTTCTGATACTAAAGAGAAATGAAAGAAATAAAAATATGACAAAAATATCAACGCATAATAAATGCATTATTTGAAAGGCTTCTTTACCCATGTACCTGTAGTCTTCTCAAACTGCTCACTGTAGTATAAAAGAATTAAACTAAAACAAACTTTACTTTCTGGGTGTACTTGTTTTAAATAAGTGTCCTTTTCGCAATAGTTGAGAACAGATCAAGTAAATACAAAACTAGTTAAGATGATCAACAGATTTTTAAAACATTGTTTTTCCATTCTCATTTAGAAGGAGTCTGAAGTTTGCGTAATGTATCAGGCAGGAATCTGGTCCATTAAAATGTACTTAACAGTCTTGTAAAGCTTTTGTGTTTGGTGATTTGGTGTCTGTATTTCCATTGTTGTTGGCAGGTGGGGTTGTGTTTGTGGTTGTTTAGGTCTGGCTGTGGTCTCCTTCTTTGTCTCTGCTTTGGACTATAAGAGATGTATGATAAATGACAGAATTGGGTAAGCTTGGCTGTATCACTGTAACCATCGATCCCAGGTATGACTTTATTTGTGAATTCAATATTTTTCAGCCAACTTCCCATACATACTACTTGCATAGTGTGTAGTTATGATAGACTGTAATCAAATAATAGAAAAGCCTTCTTTCACGTCATTCAACCTTGGGCTGTCCTACCCCAGTATTACAGAACCCGACGTTACATTTGGATGAGCTGCAGAAAAGCCCAGCCTGTAATTGTGTAACAGTGATTTTCCGTCTATGTAAGCTTTGTTCAAGGGCAGACGGCATGTCTCTTGTTTGCTCTCAAGCTGGGAGGAAGGGAATAACTTGCTGTGACATTATCAGGTGAGGCTCTTTGCTCAGATCCATTCCCCAGAGGTCACCAGGTCAGCTTAATGGCCTGACCTCTCACTTGAAAGCTAGCTCAGCTGTTTGCCAGATCAGGAGTTGGGGCAGACTAATAGCATTGGTTAATGGTAATTGTGAAGGGTTTTGGAAGAGGCAATGTTTGCCGACTTGGATCGATGTTTTCATGTTTTCAGACGGGATCACATCCATCTCATCTAGATGGCTGTTAATAATCCTTACAGCCCTAACAAGCATTTTGGAGTTGTACATAAGGTCCTAAGTGGCAGACCAAATAGGCAAACAGTTGTTTCTCCCATTTAAAAAATGTTGCATTGAACATCAGAAAATGGGGAAATTCTTGGATCCATTTTAAAGAAAGGTACCGATTCCTTCTCACCTGTCCTCTGGAGGTATATCTGTGAAAAAGAACAACCCTGAAGATGTTGAAAGGAACAATAAAGAAGTTTTCTTTCTTTTTGTTCTTTCTTTTTAACTCTGTGTAAAATGGCCTTGGTCTTTTTTTGTTTTATTTCTTCCCCTGAGAAGAGTAATTGCTGTGTATGTGTTGTGTGAAGAGGAGGAGAAAGAGTGTGTGTGTGTTTAATCGTGGGTTTTTGTTAGAAAAGGGGCGTGTGTATGTGTGAGTAAGTCTAACAAAACATCTATGTGTATCTATGGGGGTGAGTGTGTGTGTCTGTATGTGTGTGTCTGTATGTGTAGGAGTGGGTTTAAGAGTGTAAAGTTAAAGAAGTGTGTGTGTGTGTGTGTGTGCACGTAGCTGCATGCTGGAGGAGTGGGTTCTGGCAGACAGATTGAGAGCAGCTTGTTGGAAAGAAAGAGGAACAGTGAGGTCACAGCCCATCCTCTATCCTCTACTTTTCTTTTTTTAAAATAATTTTCTCTTCCTCCTGCTTTGCTTTTAGATGAGATTCTTTCATCTCCATCTGTTTTCTGGATATTTCCAGAAAATGGTCCCATCCCATATTTTTCCTTTAGAATTCTCCTTGCTGTTCCTTTCTCCCCTCGTTTCTTCTCACACACAGCACAGGCTTCTTCTTTCTTCACTATTTGATTTTCTTTTCCACAGAACTTGTTTCACCTCCTGGCAAACCCTTTGCTGCTTTTGTTTGTTTTCTCCTTATCTGCATTAATTGGACTCTCCTTTGGCCTTCTAGCTAAATATAGCTAAGCTACAACATAGCTGTTGATTTATACATCATTTATATATGACTGCATAAATTAAGTCATTTAGTTGATTTAGACAGATGGGCAGCATGTTTTGGGGACATAATTTTTAACTAGCTGGTATTGTGGTATTAATCCAAATTTGAAACTAAACCAGATATCCTCTGATATTCTGCAGTCTATTAAACATTGTCTTTTAATCCACTGAATTGAAAACTTTTAATGATCTGAAAATTGTTTTGATCTACTTGTCTCTAAGGACATAAAAGGACTTTTCTAAAATGCAGAGTATATAAAATCTAAATTTCCAAATGAGATGCTTAGAAGCTCAAGTAAACATTGCCTGTCATATGCTCGACCATAAATTGAAGTAGATAAACTTTAAAAATAATTAAGTTGTTATTTTTATCATACTTGCACCGTTTTACACAAATACATATTTTAGCAGTGCTCCTAGTTAGCCTGGCAAAGGGTGAAGCATTGAGTGAAGAATACACATGAGGAGAAATGAGTTGCACTTACTTTTCCCTGCTACTTTCTCAGGAGGGATATTGCCGCTAGGCAAAGTCGATGTGCGCGATTTAGATTTTTAGATGGAAAGTTGCATCCATTTACTGGAATTTTAGCAGAATCCATTCAGCTTCCACGTGCTTCAGTTTTAAGCTAAATGTTACAGATCTGCAAATCTGCTGGCTTACTTTTGAAAAACCACCTGGGATTCAACATTTCATTCTGATCTGTAAAGTTTCTGCTGCCTAAAAATATCAGTCCAGGGTTTGAATGTGTCTGTTTTTGTGAATTCTGACATACAACCTTGCTTATACTAGAAATTATTTCTACTGAGCAATGAGCAAACTACTTGAGTGAATGGTATAGTCTTCGTTTCTGTAAAACTATCATCACTATAACTTAACACCAGTTTGAGTTACATGACCTTGTGAAGCTTGAGCCGGCCGTCTCAGGCACTGTGCTATTTTTGAAAGAGAGCCAGACCGACGGTCCTGACCACCCTCCTATGCCAGCTCTAGGGCCCCTTTTGTCTGCCTGTCCTGCTGTATTACTACTATGGTTGCAGCCTCCTAATTGCTTAGGACCCTGCAGAGAAGAGAGATCATATGCAAGGTTGGGGGTGGGACTTCAGCTATGATGAGGTCCTTTTTTCTCCACCTTTCTCTCCCCTGCTGCTCTGTTTTACTTTTAATGCCTTCTTCTAATCAGTCTTGCAACTAAACAAAGTACCTTAATTTAGGTAGGAGCCCTTGTAACCCTTCAACCATTCCAAACGAGGGCTGACCTATTAACATCTGGCTCCAATAGCAGTGATATAAATTCTGTTTTGCATACCATCTCAGATATTGTACTTTTTATGCACTATGTGGTTGTTTTGCCATGTTTAGATGTTCCAAGTTAAGTTGTTCCTTTTATTCTGAAATTTGTGATTTTGTACTGAAAAATGCTGTGTTTTCCATTAGGTTTTTGACACGATGTTAAATTCTAATGATGATGACTTTATGTGACAGCTGCCTGCTCAGCCTGTTCCAATTCAAGTATCTAAATTGGATTTTCTGTCCACCTAGGCACCTCTGCAGCCACCACCGGGGTCTTCTGCTTCAGCAGTGGCGGCGGCAGCAGCAGCAGCTGCTGCAGCTTCAGGGACACCCCAGTCACTAAAACTAACATACCCAGAAACACTGGACCGCATTAAGGAGGAGTTTCAGTTCCTCCAGACACAGTACCACAGGTGGGTGTTCTACAGTGAATATATTTGTAAATTCATCATACACATTTATTAAGCGTAATTAACCAGATATGGTCTGTATCTTGTCTGTATCTGGGTGATTAAATGTGTTTGCAGTCTTTGCCTTAGAAAATGTTTTTTCCATACTGTGTAGTTGCATATATAGTGTGCTTGGTGTGCAGGAATTTGCCCAGAATGCCTTTTTGAATGTGGAATTTGGACTGACCATAGTCCCAGCTTTCCCCCTCTCTAGATACTCTTGGCAAACCTTCACAGGGTCCCCAGCCCCAGACTCTCTTCTCTTCTCCTCCTGCTTTGATTTAACTGGCCAGAATCTCCCCTCTTTCCCCTTCTGGCCCACTTCAAACTTCTTTTGTCCACCAGTCCACAATAACCCCTGCGGCTAGTGTTGTCCCGCTCACAGAAATGCCTCAGTGTATGTGTGTATCTTCATGTTTCTGTAAGTCTGTACCTTATTTGGTCTTCACAAGCTCAAAAAGTCAGAAACCCACAGACCAGGAACGTTGCACTCTCTCAGAGATACTGTTGCGATTAAAATGTAGAGGCTATTTTCACTGTTCATAACATTACATATAGGAACACACCATTGAATGTTTGTTTTAGTCATGCTGCAGTGTTGCCTTCTTGTAAAATCTAAATGTTTCTTTAGCAAAAATTGTTTTGAAATACCCAAAATTATTTAACTGATAATATTGGCTGAATGGTTGCATAAGTCTCCCTTTATTAAGCACCATCTGGGAATCTGGTGAGAAAGTTTTTTAAAACTTGGCTTCAGTGCATCTACAGTAAAGCTATACAGTTTCCCCAGACTTGTGCTTTTGGTTTTTCTTGGAACTTAGACACGGCAAATTTCATCAAACTTCTTCACCTTCCACAAAATGGATGATGGGAAGCATTTCTGAAGTTAGAATCTTTGAGATGAAATCTGCTAGGTGCTTTTGATGCAACATCAAACCTTCATTAGGCATGGTTACATTGCTTTCTCTTGCTTTGCATTCAAGTGTGCATTGCTGTGGTAGACTAAGCTATACTAGCTTTCTCTGACAGGGGTTGCACTGCTTCTAATTTTTGTTTATTTTTCATAAGGGGTTCCACACAGAACTGTTTTCGGTTGAAACAACAGAAGACTGTCATACTGGAGAACTCTTTGCCTTGCCATTTATTTATTTATAAGCCAGCCTTTTCAGCTAATAGATCCAGCCATTCAGTAGAGCGCCTCCATATTGTTTGTTTGAGACAGCATAATTGGCTCCTTTGGCAGCAGTTCAAAATTACCCCTCCTGTTACAAAACACTTGGAGCATCCCCCTCTCGCCAAGCAAATAGTACTGAGAATTTGTGAGCAGGATCTACAGTAAGTGAATCATGAGATTAAGAACATTAGGACCAAGCTTGTGATTGGATCTGAATTTTCCTATTTTGTTACTACTGCAAGTCATTTGAACAGGATTAAGTTTCAAGGAAAGGTTGTTTAACCATCCTGCAGCCTTCACCAACAGTCAGTAAGATGTGATTACAAAAACAGATTATTTTGGGGTATATGAGTTGAGCTAAAAACTAATACAAATGTAAAAAACCATAGCAACAGCTACTGGAACAGCTTTGGTTATCAGACATCTTTTCAGAGGTGTCTGCCTTTTGATTTTTGAATGACTGGTTCAGTTCATTATTAATTAGCTCTAACACAGCTGTGGATTCAGGCTGTACGGGTTGTTTGGCACTCAGCAGAAGCTAAACTGCTGCCTTCAGTTTCACAGAAACTAATTTTAAAATCATGTGTTGAATAACAGGCAATACAAGACTTGCATAACTTGTTATTTGCAGGTTAGAGCTTATAGAATTGTCCATTTAATCTTCATTCATGTTCTAATGTGCAGTTTGTCTTGCTGCTATTTTAACCTGTCATTGATTAAAAAGGCATCCAGGGTCATATCATACACCTTTTTTTTATAAGTTGGCAAGTTCTGAACTCATGTCACTTATGTTTTTCAAAATTTTGCCATTATTTTCACAAGTTTAAGCTGAGAGATGGTGGAAATGTTGTATTTCAGCACTTAAGCGCTGACTGAAATCCTTTTTATATTTGTGAGTCTGGCAATCACCAAGCAGCCCAGTCATGCATGTCAACTTCTCTTGAGCCATATGCCACTTAGAGGTCATAAAATAGCCATTATGTAGTAAAAATAGAAGTTATCCTTTTTACATGGCAAGTAGCACAATAAAACCACTTGGCTCTTTCCATAATGGTGTAACTCCTAGAAGCTGTGAGGATGCCAGTTTGCCTGCTGACTGTAACAATAAAGAGTTTAATTTGGCATCAGTTTTAGTGTTGGATGAGAACAGAGGATTAGCTGTGGTCCAACAGGTTGGAGTTTAGAGCCACATTTCTGATTGCAGCTTGCACCTTCATGTAATCAGACTTATTTGCACACTCTTCACCCTGCAGGCTAAACATGACCTGAACACCCACACAGGCAGACACAAACACACTAACCTATTCAGACACATTACCAATTTGATGCATGTGCTTAAAGCACTTACACACAACTGCGGGTCCTCCCCTGATTATCTGCACACACAAATAGGTTTTGTCCAGAAATATCGAGGCTTAGTAGTGTATTTTGGCCGCAGGGAAGGTGGCCCTATTCCGATAGAAGTTGGATTAGACTGCAGGAAAGAGACAGTGGAGGGATTAGAGTTGATGAGCTGCAACTGTGTTTTGTTTTTGCAGCCGGGTTATGGTGGGTCTGGTTGTGTAGCAGAGATGCTTCTGTGCTTCTGTATCATTTTTCTTTTCTTTTTTTTTTACATCACATGTGGTTAGTAAGAGAGGAGTTGTAGAAAACATCTAGTCAGACTAAAGAAAGGGAAGAGTTAATTAATTAAAGGGTCATTGCTGGGGCAGCAGCTCAAGCCTGTCTGCGTGCGTTTTTTTTAAAAACTATCAAACAGGCTGTAATCAGCAGGCTGAAGAGAGACGGGAGGAGTTGCTGACAGAGCTCTCATTACTGTAATTTTCTCTCTACAAAGGCCCACGCAGGTTGTTTTTGGGGACTGTAGACATGCTTGCGTTTGTGCATTGCGTATGTGTGTGTGTGCTTATGTGTGGTCTGTAGAGTCAGATAGGCTCTCCACTTGCCACTAATACACTGCCACTCATCACTTAAAGAGCCCCTCCACTCATCTTTGTCCAAATACTACATAGCAGCTACTGACGCACATGTGTGTCATCTAATAAATATTTTAGTTATCATAAGTTTGTTTAAAAATCCTTTAATCAAATTAATTTTTCATTGACACCCTATCCCAAATCTAAAACATCTCATGGCAACAGAATTTTTTTTTCCACTTTGATTTAGAGAATCTGTTGCATGTAAATATTGTCATCTATAGGTTTTACTTTGTGCTGTAGCATCAGCTCTGGCTCTCGGAAGAAAAGATGCAGGATTTGTGAAAGCGTCTTGTGATGTTTGGTAGTTGATTATGTGGGTGATATGGGTTGTGGGGTTCATCCTCTTTGGATCGGTCCAACCCTGTAGCATATCCCTGATCTAAATGAGAATGGAGGAATTTAAAAGCTCAGTCAACACCTCGGTTTCTTTCATGTTCCTTAAGCTGATTTTGAGCATAAAACCACTAGTGTGAGTAGCTTTCAAATAGTGTGGCTGAATGGTGTCTTCAAAACACAGCAATCGATATTGTCTGTGTGTGTGAGACGGTATCCTCTGTGCCGTGTGTACAACATCTCGTCTTAATTCTCTCTGTGTGTGTAAAACACTTATGAAATACCAGAATTAGCTGTTAGTTATCGGAGCAAAGGGTCACAGTTGGCCCGTTATTGTGCAACAAGATCCCAGCTTTATTTTAAGTGTAGGTGCACATGCTTGCTCTTCTGCTCACTCTTGAGTGATAATGAAAGGGGGCACAGGAAAGTTGGGTGGGTCTTTGTTGCAGTGTGTTTTTAAAGACGGAGCTCTGGAAGAAAGGCTGGAAATTATTGCAGTCGAGCAGAGACGAACGGCTT
The DNA here is from genome assembly GCA_037177535.1 of Pseudomugil gertrudae. NCBI lineage: Eukaryota > Metazoa > Chordata > Actinopteri > Atheriniformes > Pseudomugilidae > Pseudomugil > Pseudomugil gertrudae. Next base: position 16,187,327 of record JBAMHV010000015.1, on the reverse strand, counting down.
GATCAATAGTTAATAAGATGTAAAGTGAACAGTCACGTACTCGGGGGGCTGGCTGGCTAAATGGTCCTGACACTGTAAATGTGTGACGCAGGTGCAGGCCCTACTCGTTCCTCATCAAGGTGTGTTTTTACTTTGTGTTAATGGTGTTTTTCCTGTAACGCATTGTGTCATTTATAACACATTTTGCTGCTTGTAGTTTATAATTGTTGTAAAAAACATCAGTTTTTTTTCAAACTCAGCTTTTTTAAAAAAAAAAAAAAAATTAAAAAGACAAATGGCTAATTTTAGCTGAAAACAGGCTTTCTGACTAAAATGTCATATCTGCTACAGTCCTGTTGTGTTTTTCTGCTGCTGTTCAAGTCTTCTCTGAAAACTCATTACATCACGGCACTCCCACACATCTCACGCATGCTCAGAATAACAAAACCATGGGAATGTATACATGATTATTTTTTGTCTATTGATCAGAACCAAAGAAAGGTTTACCCCCACCCTTTGATCCGATTGGAAAATTCCTTTAGATCAAGGCCGATCATATTTTTTTTATTTCAATGGGATGTTTGATCGTATTAAGTGTTCACTGTAAACTCAGCTGTTGGTGCATCCATGACTTCAAGAAGCCAAACTGGCTCGTATCGGAATGACAGGACTTTACCGTCAATCAGTGCAGAGGTCAAACGTATGCTTCTAATCAGATGTTTCAGATGTCAAAGGTCATATTTGTTGCATCAATGATGTTTTGCAATTCTTTAGATTTTGTAATTTTACAGTTGACTAATGCTCAAAGCAAGACATGTTCACAGCTGCGTTTCCAGAATATATAGAGAAAAACATGTGCTGTATGGTTTTCATGTCAGAAGTGGTTCTCTCTTTTTGCTATAGCGTTTGGTATTACTTTATTAGAAAGTGTTGCAGCTGGACTTCAGATTTTTTTCATCCCTTTTCAGCGAAGACCACTTAGTTGTTTCCAAAACCATCTCATTCAGTTTTTTTGCATTGCTGCTCACACTGATGCGTTTTTGGGCATAAATGTAATTAATTTTCTTTTGAACTTTAAAGTAACACAAATCTTGAGTTAAAACTGCTCAAACAGAACACCAGAAAAACTGGAAAATTCATGAGAATTCAGGAATAATTGTTTTTTTTATAGATGATGCTGGGTAATTGTTGGAAATTAATCTAAACTGACAATCATAACCATTTATCAATTTAATCTTGTTTTTTATTTGAATTGTTTGAAAATGTTAGTTTCTCTTAAATATATTACAATATAACTGCAAAATAGTATAGGTACCTCTGAGGGCTAAAAAATATTACTGCTAATTAATCATACTCTTTTTAATCTGTTTAATAAATTGTAATATTGATTTGATGACGCTGCCCTATTTATAGAAATATGTAAAATAGTTAGTATGCTCTTCTACCAAAATGGTTTACAAGGGAATAAAGTAGTAAAGTAGAATAAAGTAGTGTTTTAAGACTAAATATAAAGTGTTTCTGCAATACCCAGTGGTCTGTTTCTAACATGGCAACTTAAAAGGTGGTTGGCACATTTCCTCCACTCACAAGAATGAGATGTTTTGCTCTCCAGGCTCTCATTAGAGTTTGAGTGTTCTCCACTCTTTTGTTTAGCAAGTCTGCATGAATTTGTGGCTGTGCACTGTGCGTTGATGTTTGCATTTAGTTTATGTGCTTGCAGACACGCAGTGTATGCTGGTTTAGTGTGTGTGTGCTCGGTTCTAATGACTCTGTGCTGCACGTGGTGTTTATGCTTGTGTGAGGAGCATTTGTGTGTGTTCAGAGGCTGACAGAGCTGTCGGAGTGTTGGCAGGCTGCAGATTTGTAGCGCATTCAGCTGATCATCTTATCTCCTGTCAACGTCGGTGAAAGATTGGAGGAACTGAACCTAGCATAGCAATCATGCACACACAAGTCATATCTCTCTTTCTTGTTGCTTCCCCCTCTCATGCCTGTTCACTTAATCTTGTTTCTTTCCCCTGTTGCTGCCTTTTCCTCCATAACTTCTCTCCCTTCCTCTTAGCAAATGGTGCCAAGCCAAAGACTAATTATTACAGGCAATCATTTCAACATGAAATACCTACTTCCTGCTCACCACTCTCCGCCCTACTCTCTCTCTCCCTCATTTTGCTCCCCCAACCAACTCTTTATGCTCCTACAGTCACATAATGGCAACACACACTCTCACAGTAATTCCATTCCCTGAAGTCCATTTTGTGGGGAATGGTTATTGCTTTCTGAGTGCAACCTTGAGGTCTTTCTTGTAAGCACAAGAGGTGTCAATCTGCACATGGTGTGTATGTCTGTACATTAGCTGTGCAGTTGTGTAATGCTGTTGTGTAGTTTGTGGTGTGCTGTGGCAAAAATGGACTAATTTTACGAGCATGGGGACATTGATTTTCTTTTCTCCGACTCTCTTTAATGGGATTTAATAGCATAGCTCACCACTGTTCATTTGCAGAAACAAAATCAGATGAGTGATGGTAGTTTTGTGTACGTGATATTTTGGCTGTGGCTGATTATTTTTCAAGGATGCTAAAGTTGTTCTTTTTATTGAGAACGACTGCAGACTGTCACTGAGCGTTGCATTTAAAGCAGAAATAATGAGACGACGAGCAGATGTACAGATATAGCTACGTTTTTTTAATGATTGTATTTATACAAAAATCCTGAACTTTTCCCATTTGCAGCTTTTAAGAGAGTATGGATTGTTTGTTCTCTCAAGAATAGTTAAACTTGTAGGTGTATGTATGTTTCTGAATGTATGGTATGAAGAAGTCATTGTTTATAAATGCATCATTCAGATTCAGCCTCTCATCCTCTGCTGCCAGTGACGATGCTTTTAGACACTGTACTGTTTCTGGCTCTGTTAAGTCTCAGAAATGTGGTTCTTTCTAGCAAAGTAGCCCTCATGTAATGCTAATCTTATTAAGCATAAGGATACAGTGGTCAGTGATTTATTTTAGTGGATTCTTTCTGGATGAAGTGATGTATTTTTCCTCTTTCAGAGCAGTTCTAGTTCAGTTGTAGTTCTGGTTTGAAGATGTTGTTGATCGGATTTTAATTTTCTTTACATTTTTGGTGTGGATTTGACAAAGATTTGAAACTGGGAGTACTCTTTTATCGAAAACTGGTTTAAGAATTGATCTGGGAACCCATCAAGTATCAGATTGATAGGTAGAAATTATATCAATAACTTAATTCCCAATCAGCAGTGTTCAGAAAGGCAAAGAGCAGTAAGTTGAAGAAGTTAAAATGACAATAAGTTAAATAAAAAAGATTATCTAATTCCTCAATTATTTAATAATTATTAAATATTTAATTTTAGCATCACACAAGAGCAAATATTCTCACACTTGTAAGATTTGCTGTCATTTTGTTTCCTGCCCGTTTCACAAAGAATATTCTGCTTTAGTATGTGTTTTAATTGGCTCTAAAGATTTTTCAAATGGACAATTTAATCCTTTATCAATCAAGTGCTGCTGAAAATGATCTTTAGTCATAGTTATTTTATCAGCAGCAATGCAAAGCAGAGCAATCGCTCATTATCTCTGTGCTGCTTGATAACTCATCTGGAAGCTTAAAATTTATGTCGTGTGAAACGAATTGGCAGCCCCCCCACACAGACACATAGTTGCATTAGTTCTCAACCCAGCTGCGAGTGACTTCTGCCGAGAGGCAATTTCACTGTAATAAAATCTATAGGGTGGGGGTGGGGTTTAATCCCCACTATGCTATCACCAACCTTTTCCAGTCTCAGTCCTGCTTTTTTCCCCTCTCCTCCCTCGTCTGCTCAACTGGCTGGCAATGATAAATGAGTCAATTATGAGTGTGTGTGCACGCAGCAGTGGAGAAAGGGAGCGGAAGAGGTCGTCATTACCTGTTGCGGCTGGGGGTAATGTTGCGTTATTAATCATATTCTAATTTTCCTCCACAAAACGACCCTCCATGCAATGTCCCCCCCTCACCACAACCCCTTCCCCCCGAGTCAATCTATTTGTTCCAGCAAACAAGTTGGCGTAAACTGCCAAAGGCTCAAAATACACCAGCTCTCCTGCAAGAGCGCAAAGAGTTGGAGGTGGGATGGAGAGGTCTGGTTCTGTGGGGGATAAAGGAGGGCTGCAGAGGTAATGGGAGATGGGTTTATGAGTTTGAAATTGGACCCATTTGGAAATGATGTTTATGTTTGTGCAAATCCCCACACTGTGATTGTCCAATTTTATAGAGACCGGAGACCAGTTTGGGTGTGAGGAGACATTATGAGACAAAGGGTGGATGGGAATGTAGGACACACAGGATTTGTGTTTGGATAAAGTCATTTCCGATAACAGCAATGGCTACAGGTCACATGTGAACAATAGAGGTGACAAAATGAGCATTTTGGACTAAACTGCACAACTTGAAGCAGAAACTGTAACTGGAGCTAAACTTCAGTGTGGAGAGGGTGATGGGGGGGGGGGGAGATGATCAACCGGCACGTGAGATGACAGGAGGTCTTAATCCTAATTGGAAAAGCTGAAAAATAAGAAGAAATGAAAGGTCCATGGATGTTTTGAACATTTTTCAAAGTGAGAACGAAAGAGTCACTTTGGACATGCCTCCCTGCAGTCCTGGCCGGATTTCAGGCCCCAAGCAAGACTTTGTCTATTTCTACTCCGCTCTAAGGTGATAATGGACTGTCAGCATCACAGTCTCCTCACTGCCTCCTCCCCAGCAAGTGATGGAGGGAGGAGGAGGAGACGGGGTGGTCAGAGAGAGGAGTCATTCGTTATGCTGCTAATTGCACTGTTTATTTTTATTTGCAGTGTGACATGCATCTAAATAATTTGCTTCCCATTTTGTGACAGCTTAAAACTGGAGTGCGAGAAACTGGCCACAGAGAAGACAGAGATCCAAAGACACTACGTTATGGTGAGACACATTTTTCTCCACATTTATTCATAACAAGTGCAGTGACCAGTCCCCTGAATCTATTTCTTATGCCAACGGCTGCCAAACACCCTCAAAAACAGTCTCTCACCAAACCACGCAAGCACTCACAAACATTCTCATGAAGCACCTTGCAACATTCAAGTAGAGAACAAGTCATAACTGAAGTGCAGAGTATATGATTTTCATTAAATCTGGACAGGATATTAAAAACCACAAATGTGGTTCCTCTAATATCTGACTAAAAGAGAATCCGTTGCTCTTGGTCTTTTAAATCTTCTAATCTCCAGTCTTGATTTACCTGTGATTAGAGCCATAAACCAGCACAGCTGATAGACTGAGTGCTGCCCAGAACTTGCTGTGCCAAAAACAGAGCTGTGTAGCAGCCTTGGCACAGACCTTGTGTTTGTGAGGGGGAGGAGGGGGTAGCTGGCATCAAGCACAGGCCAGGACTCCTTTGCTGACTGATAATTTGGGGGAGTTTGGATGTTGCTTAGCAACAGGCAAAACTTGGCCACAGAAACTACTAAGCAGAGCTGCCAGCTGCCAGGAAAGGCATCTTTTCTGGAGGCTTACAGGCAAACGTACACAGACAGAAGAGTGTGCATGCACATGGCTTGGAAAAACACACTCACTAAGCACATGAATGCACACGCTTACACAGTTGCAGACTTGTTCTATAAACACACACACCTGAAGTCACACACGTGTGTGCTAACTGCCAGGAAAAATGTCTGAAGAGAGAGGACCCCTGCCATCTCCTTTCCCATCCTGCCAGACTGTTCTGGTTGCCCAACTGCCAATCTCCTCTCCACTACCAGCCACGCTGCAAAGCAAATGTCAGCCTGTCACTTTTTAAGGCACGGACTTTAAAACGCTCTTCTTTTTGTCCATCTCTGAGAGAAGAGAGGCTCCTCAGCTGTCTGTATGTCTCTCTGTGGCATTCAACGCCTCTTGCATTTCTCACAGCTCCTTGTACTTTCAGATAAAAGCCAGGGTCAAATAGCTCACATTAGACATGATTATTGCAGTAGTCTGTCACCTTCTTCTGCACGATGACAATTTTCCTGCCCTGCTTTGGGCTTGTGGCTTCCGAAACATGCCCCGGGGTCATTTTAATGCAACTGACTTTCAGCAGAGTCAAGGTGAATTTAGTGGCGTTCTTGTAGGTACACATGGCACCGCAGAGTGCACGTGCTGTGGCTGTAACTGCACGACACTGGGAGATCAAAGGTTTTTAAGGGGTTTGGGATGTATAAATATTCTGCTGAAATCAGATGTTTAAAATTAAGACAGTTCAATCAGGAGCTTTCATTAAACAGCTAGAAAAGATGAAGGTAACTGTCAATTTAGGACATTTTAATTATTGATGAATGGGGTGAAATTTGTATATTAAAGCTGATCAATTCCAGTACATTAACTTTCTTATTATGATTTCTGTATAAGTTATCATTTTTGCAGCATGTTGTAGCATTATTTTGTACATCAGTTCAGTATGCACCACAGGTTATAACAAGAACAAAAAAAAAAGCCGGAATAAAGGGGCTTATTTGTTTTATAAACACATGTATTTCATCTTTCATCAGGTAAGATGGCTTCATTCATTCGTACTGCACATCATTGGAAATGTTTTATGTATAAAAACCCTCCAGCACAGGAGGCGCTGTGTTTCATTTTGCTCTTTGTACAGTCATGTATATTAACTGATGCTCTCCTTTCAGTATTACGAAATGTCCTACGGCCTTAACATTGAAATGCACAAACAGGTGAGTCAGCTCCTGCTTTTTCCTTCTTTCTGTTGCCTGTCTGTAATGAAGCTTTGTGGTTTGTTTGTTTTAAATTTTATCCCATCCTGCCTTCCTTTGTCCTACAGACATGTCTGTTCTAAGTAACTGTTTTCTAGAAAGTCACTGTCATGTCAATCCTCTGATGGTCCTCCAGAGCAACCTTATACTGTGGCGGTTCCAGGGTTCATTTCATCTCAGACAGATTAACAAACTTGGCCTTCCCACATCCCTATTAAATTTAGTTACTCCCTTCTTTCTGTTCCCCATCCATCCTCTCATTCATACCTTCCTTCTCCACCCACTCATCCTTTTTACCCTCCTTCCTCCTCTAATGTGCCCCACTGTCTTTTTTTAATAACACTTCTCTGTTTTCATCTTGATTATTTTCACCATCCTCACCTCCTCCTTGCCATTGATTCCTCTTTCCCTCTATCTCTTATTTTTCCATGCACCCTTCCTCCGCCTCTGTCTCTTTGCAGACATGCAGTCCACGCTGAATTTCACTTTAAATCAGGTCACTGCTTTCCTGCCGTCTACTCTTTCTCTCGCTCTCTTCGTTCATTTTTACCATCTCAATCGCTTTGCTTTTGACGTGCAACTGCTCCCACTCCCCACCACCACTCACCCCCAGTCTCGATTTTCCTCCCCCGCTTTCCTTCTGTTTCTTCTTTCCCCATTTCTCTTCTCCCTCCTACATCCCTTCTTCATTGGCTGTCATTTCCTCAACCCAGTCTGCCCTTTTCCTCCTTCTCTCCTTCCTTCCACCTCCCCTTTTCATTTCCACACTCTCATTTTGCCTTTATTCTTTCTGTAGATTGCTCATGCTCTCTCCTCTTTCTTTCTCTCTCCTGAAGATGTCATTTAGTAGTTGGAGTTCTCTAACAAGAAATCATTGTGTCTCCCTCGAGGTGGGGGTGATGGATTGTGGGGAAGGAGGGCAGGGGGGGCAGCATGTTGGCTGGCTGAAAAATGGAGAGTGCAGGGAGGGAGTGATGTGCACAAGTGAGAGGAATGAGAGAGGAAGAGCAACAAAAAAAGGAGGGGTGGAAGTTCAGTCCTGCATCAATAAATCACTTAAGAGAGAGAGAGAGAGTTGGGATAGGGTGAATACACACACTTTTGTGCATGTGCATTCTCACACGTTTTAGCTCATGCACACACAATCTAGAGTCTTGCTGTCAACAAGATAAACAACCTGCAGCCATAATGATGTTGTCATGATCTCTGCATGCATGTCATTAGTGGCTGTAATGGCCTCGTTGGACCTGCCGCCCAACATGTTTGTGCTCATGTACGTGTGTGCGTTAGACACAACGTGGCAGTGCTTGTGACACTGATTACTGTGCTAATACAGGGATATGGGGGGGCGGGTGTAAAATGAGGTGGATGGATGAATGTATGGAAAGAGGAATAGATGGATTGGAATGCTAAAAAGATGGAAGTATGACGCAGAGGGAGATTTTGCTGTTGGTTGTGTAGCAGAGCAGATCGAGGCAGACACAGCCACAGCAAGATTCCCTGACCCCCAGCAGGAAGTGCCTACGCATACACACATGCTTAAGCATGCAAAAATGCAAACAGACACAGACAAAACAGACATGCAAGGACACATCAAAAACATACACACAAACGCACACAAAAGATGGTGTCTTTCTCCTTGGCACACACACACACACACACACACACGCTCTGTGTGGGCTGGCTGTGGTCACAGCAGATGCTGTCCATGAATATTTTAGCCAAACTCTCTGGCAGGGTTTCCATTTGCATGGACCAGATGTAAGCAGCTGAAATATTTACCACACTGGCCCTGGGAGAAGCAGGCCACAGCCACACTGTTTGCGTGTGCGTGTAACTTCATGAGCGTGAGTTTTCTTTGTGCTCATGCTCAGTCTTGGCTGTGTGGTCGTTTTGTGTCTGTTTATTCATCAAAGTGACAGATTTTTTTCTTTCCCCCCCTTTTTAGACGGAGATTGCAAAGCGGTTGAACGTGATCTGTGCTCAGCTCATCCCCTTCCTGTCACAGGAGGTGGGACACACACACACACACACACACACACACTTACTCTGTACTGCATCCAATCCTCTGTTTCTCCTCTCTATGAGCAACCCACACAGAAGAGATGCACATTCACACACTTATCAGTATCTTTCTAACCCACCAAACTGCAGATGGACAGAACTCCAGTGCACATCTATTTTCCTCAGACACCAAATGGTTGCATGCATTCACCTCACACTGACAACGCAGCAGAATCTCCTTCAGAGATCTATTTTTGTGTCAGAATATGAATGTTGCTCTTTTTATCAAATATTGAAATAGTTTCCCCTCATAATGGAAGCAAAGCCTTATCATCATGTGCCCTGACTGACATCTTGCTTTCCTCCACAGCACCAGCAACAGGTGGTCCAGGCAATGGAACGCGCCAAACAGGTGACCATGGGGGAGCTAAATGCTTCGATAGGGGTACGTGGGCTCCCCCCTCTGCCTCATAGCGTGTGTACCCCATACTCCCACATTTTTATTTTTCATCCTCTTCTTTTGCTTTATGTGAGGCAAAAGCATGTTTCAGCTCTAAAAAAAAAAACAAAAAATGGACAAATTGTCCCTTATTTGGCTGATCGATGATCATGATTTAAAATTCTTAATTTGGTTGAGATTTCATTGTCTCTACCAGACACCAGAAACATGATGGGATCTTCCAAACATATAAATATATGTAACAAGACCCTATTTCTCATTTAAGGCTAAGTCCCTTTTAATCTTAATGTTCCTCCTCTCGCGCACATCGAGCAATTAGTTCCCTGCTTCTCCTTTCTCTTTTCTTCTTCTTGATCTCTTCCAAATAAAGCCATTTCCTTCAATACGCTTTTATCACTAAAATCTTTTTTTTTGTCTTCTCTGTCTTCGTACTTTCCTTCTTTCCTTCCTCTTGTTTTCTCTGTAATACAGCAGCAGCTTCAGGCCCAGCACCTCTCCCAGCACGCCCAGGGTTTGCCAATGGGCCCACACCCATCAGGACTGCCCCACCCCGGCCTGGCGCTTGGCGGAGGGTCCAGCCTGTTGGCTTTGTCCGGGGCTTTAGGGGCACAGTTGGCTGCCAAGGATGAGAGAGCGCACCTCGAGGCAGTGGCTGCTGCTGCAGAACACCACAGAGGTACCCAGATGCATTAAATGATGCATGACTTTCTTCTTTTTTCTTAGAGCACAAAGTCTGAAACTCTTGAGTTTTTCTGGAAGAGTTTAGAACTTGAAGATAAAAACATCTTTCTAATAGGACTTAACATTAAGACTTGGCTCAGTGGATTGCGATGATTGGCTTTGCTTTGGCATTTTGGCAGGGCACAGACATGCTGCCAGTGATAAATCTCATCAGGGATATTTTACACTGAATCATCAGTTCCAGAGTCGTATTAAGTGATGCCAAATAATCTTGTATTGTGTGTGTTTGTGTGTCCCTATCTACATTTGTTGTCCTGGTTCTTGCTACCTCGCTACGTTGGATCTTTCTTCCCTGCAATGAGCAGACCGTGAAGCAGGACCAGTGAGTATAAATCACACACCATCACTTACATCAGTCATACTTGGGATAGACTCAAAAAAGGTTGAGTTTGCAATAAGCTGTTTTGTACAGGGATACAAACACAAGTAAATTCACAAAAACACAAATATTTCCAGGGAGTGTTAAAAGATCTTTAACCGACACTCAACATGTGATATTGGAAATCGATGTCTTTTCTTTCGTGCATTTTCACTCGAGTAAACTAAACATATCTTTCATAGCTGATTTACATGTGTTGAACTGCGAGCTGTGATGTTTCTTCATCTTTGTTCAGCTTTTAAAAGTAACAATTTAGATCTTACCACAGTAGAGTAACAAAGTATGCTCTGACCGTTCTACAGTCTTCTCTTGTGCCTTAAAAAAAAACTCCTTCTCCCTCTGTCCCTGTTTGAGCTAGCCAATCAATGCAGCCTGATATTCTTTCACATCCATCTCTACAGCTCATGAGCCTGACATGATTTATGCAGTCTTTCTCACCTCATTATCACCCTCTTCCTCCCTCTCCGCCCTCATGTCCTTTATTTCCCCCCTACTCCTCTGTCCTTCCTACCTTAATCTTGTCCTCTCTTTTGCCCCCTCCCAACACACACCTCCCCCTTTTTCTTCCTCGCCTCAATGCCTTGATCTCGTTTCTCAATTCAACCCCCCCTCCCTATCCCTCCGGCCCCTTCGCTCTGCAGAGCTCTCTGTCCAACGGGGATAAGGGTCGCCCAGCAGACTACCTCAGCAACGGAAAGAAGAGGAAAGCTGATGAGAAGGAGTTCATGACGGACTATGTGAGGATGCTTTCATAACCCTCTTAAATGTTTGAGCTACTGATGGAGTGTAACCCAACTCGTCAGATAACACTAGTGCTGTTTGTACTGAAGTAGTTCAGCCGACTTGGCTCGCTTTTATTGCAGAGTAACTAAAATATTTACTTCCTGCTGCCTCTCTGTGAAAGACCAGATGTATTAATCATTTTGAGAGCTTAACTGTGGTGAGAAATATTAATCCTGGATAGTTATTTAGTTGTGAAGTGCAGGATTATCTTAGCATTTGATGCATGCAAACAACAAACATGAGCCTGATATTACATTTCTGTTGTTTACTGTCCACACAATGCCACAGCAAGAACTGTTCCAAGTATGTTACATTAAACAGATGTGTAAATGATTTTGTGCAAGTTGCGTATGTCTACTTATTGTCTGCATTCATCAGATAGCAAAGAGGGAATATCTCATCTCACCGTTCTCTCTTTCTCACAGGGCAGCGATGCGGATAAGAGTGATGATAATTTGGTGGTGGATGAGGTTAGTAGGTTGCCTCTGGCCTCAGTTTGCCTCACTTGACCGCTTTCATCAGCATACATCATGTAAACATACCCAGCAGGAACATATGAATAGTAATAACAATAATCCTCTGCCTCTACCTGCCCTCATCTAGCTGCACACGCAGTTATAAAATACACAGGTATGCCATCTCAGCTGCTCTTCAAGCTGCCTGCGTCTTTTATTCTGTGTGGCTGAGATGGATGGATCACTGGACTGAAAACTAGTCATTGATTTCATTTGTCAAATTAAGATTATTAAAAGGAAAACTTCACTTCAGTTTGTCTCGGGAATGTAGGTTAAAGAGTTTTGCTTTTGAAGCTTTTCAGTTCCTAATTTCCTGCTGCAAACTCGAGTGATGGTATAGCGTTTCAGATGAGTCGCAGCTAAAGTGCTAGAGTACACTCCAGTAGAGGTAAAGCTCACAAAGTAGTACAAAGTAATGTCATAACGCTTTGCTGTTATTTACACCACGTGTACATTACAATGAAATTCCATCAGATCTATAACCCAGTCTGGATTTCTGACTGGAACAGTTGAAGGTATCTCGACATCAACCATAAAATCTAAAATGATATATATGATCTGAACACTAAAAAAATAACACCAATAAAACAGTTTACTGCTCACTACTGCTGAGATTCTGTGTGTGAAAACTTAGAGAAACGAAGCACCTGTCTGTCCAGAGGATCCATGAATAAGTGTTTTTTTTCCTGTTAATATCTTTTTGTTTCTTAATATCATTACTAAAGACCAACATATACAGAACCTTTATTACGAAACACCCCAAAAGTTCACAACTCTTCAGTAGATGGAAGGAGAAAAATCTCTTCTGATATTCTCTTCTCTTATATTTAAGATGAACTTTATATTTATGTGTTCAGGATCCATCGTCCCCTCGCAGCGTGCAGTCTTACTCATCCAGGGAAAATGGTCTGGACAAGATTCCCCCATCTCGTAAAGAGGGGCCCCCACAGGCCAGTCCCACCTCTCTGGCTTCATCCAGCAGTGCCACCTCACCCTCTCGGGGAAAGGAACCCCCACAGGTACATGTGAAGACACACTGGCACACACAAACATTTCCATCATCTTGGTCAAAATAACCTTTTACGTGTGTGATGTGAGGAATTTCAGTGGAGGACATCACTGTTCTATGTTGCCAGCTTACATTGCATTCTGCTGTTTTGTTCAGGGTCACTAGTTTGTCTTTGAGTTATTATGTGTGATATTCAACATCCCACACACATTGAGTCTGATGACATCTCATCATGCCTCTCAGGTCCAATCTGCCCTTAGCCATTCACATCGCCCAGTTCTTTTATGTGCTAGTGCTCTTCTACCTGCCTGGCTCTCTTATTGCTGTTGCAAGATTTCAATTTCTTTCTCTCGTCTTCAGAGAGAAAAGTCTACCACTCCAGGGATAAAGCCCGGGACTCCCATGTCTCAGGAGTCCAACACTCCAGGACCAAGTGGAGCCCCTCAGTTTAGACCTGTCCCAGGCAAGCCTGGCGTGGACCCCCTCGGTAAGTGCATGTAATCCTGCATTCATTCTTGAAAGACTATGGCATAATCACATTAAGGCTCAAATAGATCACTGAACTGGAAAACAGTGATTGATTTGATGCAAAACTGTTCTACTCACTGGAAGTCAAAGATGAATATCAAAATAATGAAAAAAGGTTTGCTGCAGAAGTATCCTAACTTGTTATACAAAGCAATTCTATCAATACTGGGCTGCTGTAGTTGGTATGAATGTCAGCCAGCACTCTACGAATGACCACCATCTGGATTTAATAAGCAGCTGTAGGCAAAAATATTCAGCACGCCTCACTTTTTAAATGGAAAGATTAGGAGGGGTGATGGACTGTGGACTATGAGCTGCTTCATAATGAGCCTCAATCCATTCCACTATCTTTTTTCCCCCATGCATCACCTGTTAGCTCCAACTCCAATTTTACACCCACACACACATATAAATATATGTATGTATGCATGCATACATACACGATCCACCTACATGTGCAGACAGCGAATATAAAAAAGGGTTTTATGTGAGCTCACAGACGTTGTTGCGCATTGTCTTGCTGCAGGAAGATGCAATGACCAGCAGGGGTCAGTAGTGGTCCAGTACTGCAGCTTGTGGTGTTCAGTCTTTTGTTGCAGCTTGTTCACAGCTTGTCACTCACAAATGTCTCAAAGGCTTTGCAGAAGGAGTCACCTTAATAGATTGTGTATCTTATTCCAGCCCACGCCAGGATTACTCATAATGATTGACACACTGTGTTGTTTGCCTTAGTCACTCATTTGTTCACTGAAATCATTCAGAACAAATGACTATTTTGTATCTTCTTTCCTCCCACCTCCTCCAGCTTTGGGCCTCAGAAACCCCTTGGCAGTGCAGGGATCATACCCTCCTGGAGCTTTCGGCCTGCCTCCTCCTGGGGTGAATGGGGACCTGCCCGGGGCGGCGGGCTATGGCGCCGGCCTCCACCTGGTCTCCCCTCAGATGAACGGAGCAGCAGCAGCAGCAGCTGCAGCTGCAGCCGCTGCAGGCTACGGACGGTCCCCTGTGGTGAGTTCACTGCTCTGCAGATAATTTGTCTTTGCAGTGTCGCTGTCATATGTAATACCTCAGCATATAAAGCTGTCAGAGGGGGCAAAAACAATGATATATGTGGAAAAGAATTGTGTTTTAAAAAGAGAGCAGCTGCACTGTCATTTATCTTTGAGAATTTATAGCAATCTATGACCTTGCTTCGTGAAAAGTCTTTTTGGCTTTAATATAATCTTATTTTATTCTGATCTTCGATACTGTCCATTACCAGTTTCAGTCAGTTAATCCCTTTTTTCACCTCTCCTCTACAAACCATGTAATTAGTCTGTATGTAGAAGTTTTTCTTAAGACGTCATCATCTCTTCCAGGTGGGCTATGAGTCTCCACATCCACATATGAGAGTTCCCGGGCTACCTGCAAGCCTCCAGTCTTCCTCAGGAAAACCGTGAGTTTCCTTCAAAAATAATGTATCAAAAGACTGTATTTGCACTTGTGGAGAATTTAACTGCAGATCTCTTTGCATAAAAAGTCTGCAATCATACATCCAAACTGTTTCTAAAGAGATTGCTTGCAATGTAAGTGGAAGATTTTTTTCCATACACAATGCTGGTGAGCTGAAACGGAAACAAAATGTCACAGCATGCTTCTCTTGTCATGACATGATTGTATTGCAAGACTCACTTATTGTTGGCGTCTCTGATATATGCACAATAAGACGGATAGATGGGAGAAAAGGGCTCATATAAGCTTAAATTATTGCCTGTTAAGGCAAAACCACTGACACATTTTTACTGCCTTAAAAAGAAGGGAGTAAAATAGCTGCCATGTTTGAAGCACTTTGGTTTTGTTTTAGACAGCATATATGTGTATAATATATGTGCAATGTCTTCAAATAGCTATTTGCCTCTATTTGCTATACCTCTACTCCTCTGCTGGTGTCTTTTTCTTTTATTAAAATATACTTTTTCTCTCCATCTCAGCGCCTACTCGTTCCACGTGAGCGCAGATGGGCAGATGCAGCCGGTGCCGTTTCCTCCTGATGC
>JBAMHV010000015.1:16156296-16171901 GCA_037177535.1 Pseudomugil gertrudae | reverse complement strand
CTGACGTCATCCGCTCCCGCCTGCTACGCTCTGGCCATCTCCCCTGACAACAAGGTCTGCTTCTCCTGCTGCAGCGATGGCAACATCGTGGTCTGGGACCTTCACAACCAGACGCTGGTCAGGTAAGAGGAGACTCAAGTAGCTCATCTTAACCGTTTCTCTGCAGTCAGATGAGGAGAGCAGATGGAAACCAGGGACATGAACAGATTTATTTGGAATAAGTTGGCAAAAAAAAGGAAGAGGATTAGAAATGAGGATTAGAGTGGTAGAAAATGCAACCTTAAGGTGTACAGAAAAGGCTAAACTAGTTTATTAACCAAAAGAAAAAAGGATATTCATAATTGTGCAAGTTGTAGTGTTTCTTTGCTTTTTATTTATTCAACTACCTACTTTCATCTGTCTTTGTTTTTACACTTGTGACTTGGAATTAATTCCCTGAAAAGAGCAAAGTTTTTAAACTTGTTTACAAATCTGCTTATTGTTTAGCAGGAACTTCATCCTAGATGCTTTAGCAATAAAAAATCATGTAGTCTAGATGATTTGAATGTTTCTGCATCTTGATGTGATTCTTAGTTTATTCGCATCTTAGTTCTATTTTATTTCATTGCCACATGACCCTGCATAAGCTCAAGTGTTGCATATAATCACTTTATATAAACTAATTTCTGCATCAGGTGGTAAATTTAGGCTTACCAGTGTCAATTATATGATGAAACATTGTTTAAGTTAAAAGGAACACCTCATTTTGATCAGTGAGAACTATAATGTATAATGGGTTGCAGTGATCTTTGTTATTAAAATTAAACACCTTAAATCTGTATTGAACTTTTCCTAATCACGACACAAACAGAAAATATTAAATGCTTCTGGATATGAAGCAATATTTGTCAACAATTACAACTTCTTTTATTCCCCTTTTCCACTGTGTTATAATTCATTATCTGTTCAGAAACCTTCCTTTTGCCCACAGGCATAGAGCTATAATTAGTGATGAATATATTCAACCCATCTAAATGCAGCTGCATTGTGCTGCATGTCTCACACACACACACAGCTCATGATGGAAAAGGAGATAAATATTATTTTATTTACCTTATTTGTGGCTCTGATGACCCAAACCGGAGAAACAGAATATCTTAGAAAATCAATGAAGTGTTCATATATATGAGAGTGAACAATGTGTGGTGCAATCTGCAGGCAGTTCCAGGGCCACACAGACGGGGCGAGCTGCATCGACATCTCCAACGACGGCACCAAGCTCTGGACGGGAGGGCTGGACAACACGGTCCGCTGCTGGGACCTCCGAGAAGGACGGCAGCTGCAGCAGCATGACTTCACCTCACAGGTGAACAAGACGCGGTTTTAAATGTGACCCGCTCAGATAAAATCCTATTGAGAACACTGGCTTCTTTACTTTGTCTCATCTTCACCTTTCTTTCTCTCCAGATCTTCTCTCTGGGCTACTGTCCCACAGGCGAGTGGCTAGCGGTAGGGATGGAGAGCAGCAATGTGGAGGTCCTGCATGTCTCCAAACCCGACAAGTACCAGCTGCACCTCCACGAGAGCTGTGTCCTCTCCCTCAAGTTCGCCTACTGCGGTATGAAAACCCATCTGTGTTAAATAACCTGGCTGATCTTTTTTAGTCTTCTATCTGCATTTAGAAACTTCCTTTTTCTCTCACCACTTGGTTACAAAGGCTTCCATATCTGAGGTTTTTCCCACTGAGATCTGTGTGTGTGTTTCCTATGTAGGTAAATGGTTTGTGAGCACAGGAAAAGATAATCTTCTGAATGCCTGGCGGACACCTTACGGGTCCAGCATATTCCAGGTACCCCATCGTGTTTTTTAAACACAGATTCCAGGTTTATTTGAATAAGATCATTATGGCTTTTTTTTAACCTCCTTTCTCTCTCTGTTCAGTCTAAGGAGTCTTCATCAGTTCTCAGCTGTGACATCTCTCCTGATGACCAGTTCATTGTTACGGGTTCCGGAGACAAGAAAGCCACAGTCTACGAAGTCATCTACTGAACCCTGATCGGCTTGACTCAGTAAACTGTTTCCAAGGGGTGGAGCCAAGGCTTCCTCCTGCACCAATGACTGTACAGAGCGTTGGTGAAAAACAGGAGACACTCAACTTGTACTTTGTTGTTTTGTTCACGTTTGTGCGAAATGAGAGAGAAACAAGAGACACAAAGTCACAACTCTGGAAAAATAAACTTTGATTTTAATGCTCTGAGAACGCTGGTTAGTCTATAGCTGCGCAGTTGTGGGATTCCTCCAAAGAACTTTTTGTTTTCATTCTTATTTTTATTTCCTTTTTATAACAAAATAAAACTTCGGTAGTGAACAAAAAATTAGATTAAAAAAAGGGCAAAACGTATTTTTTTAGCTTTTGGATTTTTTGCAAACGGTTGGACCGTTCTGTGCGGAAGCAGGAAGACGACAGACGAGCGGAGGTTTAAAGGAAAAACACTGTCCTGAACTTGTGCCGTGTATGAAGTCCCAATCAGCTCGGCCCAGTTTGGCCTGGCCTGGTCCAGCGCGGTCCACGGCACGAGGCTGCTCCTCCCGAGTCGCAGATGGTGGGATGATCTGTTGTGAGGTTCTGGCTACTTTTCTCTTAAGTTTCAGCAGCGACATGATTGTATCATCACTTGTGCATACATAACAGAGCAGGATGTGGTTTCCTCTGAAGTGTCCTGAGACTCTGATTGTCTTTGTTCTTTTTCTTTTGTTTTTCTTTTTAAAGAATGAAGATTTTAAAGATGTTCTGGGGAGACAGGACATTTCCTCCGATATGTCATCCCCATCTTTCTGACTCAATGTGTTTTTCTATTGTGTTTGTGAGGGCACATATAGACTGACTGAGTGGTATTTTCATAAATACCATCATGATCCTTCAACCTTACTATATATGAACATGTAAATAAAGTTCTCTAAAGGCAAAAAAGAGTGTCATCTCTAGCTTTGCTTTGCTTTGAGAATGTATGACTGTCTGTGAGGTCAACAGTTTGTGCTGTTTTTCCACAGGGGACCAGCGTAAAATTAGACAGAGCTGAAGCCCAAGTGTTGCACTGCTCCACTGCTTATTTCCCAATCCAGGTTCTTGTCAGGTTTGATTCTGTTGCTTCAAACAGAAGAAAGAAAGCAGCTGTTGCATGTTTGGAAAACCATGTTCTCACAGCGTGGTGTCAGAAAGCATCTTAGACATATTTAGAAGAAAAATGATGGATGTGGAAGGTGAGTAACACGCGCTGCCTCCGCTCTCCTGTGATGACAACTTCTGTCATTCTGAGGGAACGTCTGCATCATCAGACGTGGGAAAGCGTCTCGGGATTCAAACCCGCAGCATGAACAAGCTCTGATTCACAGCATTGTTGCGACTTGAGCTCTTAGTAAATAATGGAGCTTTCCAGCGGAGTTTTTGTGCAGAGGTGTATATTGTGGTGAAACAAAGGTGATTTGCAGTGCAGCAGGCTATGAGATGGATTATTATAGCAATAACACACAAGAGGGAGTTTTTCAGTGATTATATTCAGCTGAGACAAAGCTGTAAGTGTGAAACATTTATCTTCTGTCTTGAGGAGCAGATTGTTGGCTGAATTGGGAACACTAATGTATTTAGTTTCATTTAACTTCCTTAAGGCATCAGTGGCTTTGTGTGGTTTGAAGTTATTGGCACAGATTGATCATCTGATGTGTACTTTTGGTTGCACCACTCGGTTAAAATTTTTGCTGGGTTGAGTTATTTTTTGCAACTCATTAAATTGCATCTAAATTCTGCTGCATTTACAGCAGGAGTGTCTCATCTGCACACATTTTGATAGAGGCTTGAAAATGAGCAATGAATCAGACTCGGCTGCCAATTAAAGTACACGCTGTTTGAAGATATCTGGCATGTTTGTGTTTATTTTAAATTTATCCCAACATATCTGCAGCTTTTTAAAATTCTCTAAATATGGAAATGTGTGTAAATGCGCTCTGTTCTGTTTGATGTTTGAACAAATTATTCAGAGGCCTTCAAAGCTGGTCACACTCCAGGAATCAAGACTGGTCAGTTTATTCTCTTTTTTAGTCAAACTGCATTATTGGGGTTATTCTCGGGTTGGGTCAGGAGCCTCTGCAGCATATTGTACATGATGCATTTGCATTCTCGGATGTTTTCAATCATTCTCAAAATTCTTTAGAACACAAATTTTTTTCTTCTGCCCATTAATACGCTCCAGAAAGCAGAATACTAGTACATAGTAAGAATTCTAAAATGTCTCATAACAAATGGTAAACATCCCAGAATATCTATCCATTTTCTACCGCTTATTCCCTGAACGGGGTCGCGGGGGCGCTGGAGCCAATCCCAGCTCACAACGGGCGAGAGGCGGGGTACACCCTGAACAGGTCACCAGTCCATCACAGGGCCAACACACAGAGACAAACAACCAAACTTTAAAAAAAAACCAACTTGCATTTAGTTTGTAAACTGCAGAAATCATCAGTTACAGAAGAAAACGTAACTAAAACCAGGCTTTGCTAAAAAAAAATTATGCAAATGAAATCTGAAGTACGGATGTGTAATGTCTGCAAAAATGATCAAAACTCTCCGGTGTGACTGAGTTGGAATAGTTCGTTATTGCACACAAAAACATTGCTTTTTTTAAAAAAAGTAGTATTTATTTCTTGGGTTTTGAGTGACTGTAAATGCAAACAAATGGTAGAAATGTTTTCTTGTTTAAAAAGGATACACATAATTTAATTTACTGTTTTAAAAAAATGGGGACTTTCCAAACAATACTTAGCAAGTAATTGAATACAGACTCATCTGTCTCAGCAGATTATCTAAGTACACCTCAGTAAAACTAAACTAAAAAACATGGACCACATGCAGAAAAGCAGCTCCTTTTTTACCTTCACTGAGCCCAAAAACTATACAATCCTGACTGTTCAGAACTTTTGTTTCTGCCAAAGATAAATGACTTGAGCACACATGAGTTCTCCCCTATCATACTGTGGGAAAGTGTCAGGTTAAAGTTATTGAGTTATTATCCATTCATCCATTTTCTGCTGTTCAGCTGAAATCTGGTTGATTGGGATTCTACCAAAGCAGTCAAACCTCTGAGCTCCTCCCAGTTGGAAACAACCAGTCACCCTGCAGAGGATCTCATTTCATCTGCTTGTATCTCACTCTTTTGGTCACTACCACCTCACCTCGTGACCATTGGTGCAGGGGATTTAGTGGTGAATAAAGTGAAGCATTAACAGATTCTGAACCTCAGCTGATAAAATTGGAGCTAAAAGAAAAGCAAATATTGGGGCTCACATCAACAAGTAAACAGGAAACTGCCTTGCTAACATGTTTAACATGCTAAGCTACGACGGCATAACGACACATTGAAACGGCACACAAAAGAATGAACACAAGTTTAGTTTATTTTTTGCACATAGTTTTTCTTGTACAGCACAAGGGAAACACGTCAGAGGGGAAAACACAGTGCATTTAAAAAAAGGAAAAAATCCTTGGCCTTTCAAACGAAACTGAACGTGTTTGTAAAAGAAACCAAAAAGGTTTTTACACTGTTGAAACAGATACCACAGGCAGGGGAGAGAGATGTTATCTTCACCACCAAATGCATAGCCATTATACAGCATCATTTTGAGTAGTGTATGAGTATTATATCAGGCTGCCTGGGGCTGGGAGGCAAAAAAAGTAAAGAGGCAGGTAAAGGCATGAAACTGTACAACTTATCTCTGAATCCTCCCTATAAACCAGCCATTGCAGAAGTCCCTCATAATATTTGTATTATTTAATTAGCATTGCAGCGACAAACACACTAATCTTGCTAAAATTTTATACAATTGAACAAAAATTCCCACTGCAATGTGAAAGGAATTATTTAGTAAAACAGTGGCTTGGAGATCACCCCCCTTTTCCCCGTTTCTCATTCCGTCAGCAGCGGAGCTTTAGTGCAACAAACATGCAGTAAAAGTGGAACCTCTTCAATGGCTAAATCTATAGCACCAACTCGCATCCAGCTCCTGCTGTATACAGACTCAGAAATGAGAATTTATTACCACACAGGGACTGAAAACAGACTAAAGTACACTTACTATCACTTATCACAAAAAGGGGGATAAAATATAAACAACAAACAGTGAACAAAGGTTTTACTCCAATACTTTTTTTTCCATATACATTGGACTGCTGATGCTGTTTGTCCTCCGCCCGACATTACCAAGGATAAAAAGTTACACTGAATAACAAAAGAAAGCTTTAAAAAAAAACAATTTTCCCCATCTGTGTTCCCTTGATTTTCTGTCTGCATGTGATTGCATCCCTCCAAGCACAAGTCTACCCCTCTGGCAATCCCACATAAACATATTACATGACACGAGCAACCACTAGTCATAAAAAAAGAAAAAAAAAAAAAAAGAAATTAACGAGTAACAAAGGAAAACCTTGAAATGTGCCTGTTCAGTCTAACAGTGGTGATACATGCTCTACCGGGGCAAAGAGCTCAAATTGCCCACTGGTTTGGAGTATGATGAAGGATTTAAAGGAAAAGACGGGTTAAAGAAGTAGTTAGATGTTTTTCTTGTTTGCTCTTTTGTTAACTCATACCAGTGTGATGCACATACTGGAAAACATGGTGACGGCTAGCCTCCATGTTTGTTCAAAAGCACCATCACCAAAGCGCATTAACTACCGGGTTACATCTGGAAAGTAAACCGCATTACGAGACAAACTATTGATCAGGTTGAGCAGCAAGCTGCAATTTCATCTGTTGCTGGACAACAGAAACACTTAGTATTTTATTTACACACTTTTTTGAGGTGCTTTTTAGACACTGTGCTACATTCGGACAGCGTAAGGCTAGTCTTTCAGTCTGTAGGCTGAGCTAACTCCACACTGGACATTAGAACGGTGCAGCTTTATTCAAAAATCGACAAGAAAGCGAAGTATATCTGAAAAGAACAGTAACATTTTAGCATCTCAATTAAAAATAGCATATCAAACAAGATTCAGCTGAACTCTTTGAGGCAGCTGACAGGCAGAGATGGAGATAAAGACTCTGATAAACATGTAATCTCATCTAGATTGTAAATGAAAACAGAAACTAGTTGCATAAAATTTGAAAGGAATCAGATTAGTCGCTGCTTAGTTAGCTGCTGCTGATAGCGTAATGGCGTGGTGTTAATTTGCCCTCATGTCTGCCTAACAGTGAGGCTGGCGTGCTGCTACTTCATCTAACTGACAGAGCCTTTTAATGAGAATGAGAGCAGCGGCCGGTGTCAGGAGAACAATCCAGAGGAATTAGAGGGAACAGCTCGGCGGATGTTCTCTGTTTGTGTCTCTGGGCCCTGGGAGAATCCCATCGACTCCGCTGCTCATTAGACGCTGCCTTTGTCAGACCAACATAAAATAGATATTAAGCAGCAAGGAGAAGAGCGCTGTGGTGAATGTTTAATTGGGTGCTCGGTGTGTTGTGTGTTTTTCTCCCTTCATACATTCACCTAAGGGGGCTGTAGCAGTGCGTATTCCTGCCTTGTGATGTGCAGCTCGTGTGTTTGTGTGTCTGAGCAGGTTTCGTGTCAGTGTTTGTGGAAATCTGAAGCGCCCACACATCTCGGCACGTCATCGTTCCCCAGCTCCCGACACCTCTCGCTGGGGAGATCGAGCTGTGGCGTCAGCCTCATTAAGGCCTCCACTGTCTGGCTAATGAATCGATTGTGTGGTATCAGTGCTCCTGGCTGGTGCTCCCACCGTGCCGCTCCTCACCTCCTCTGGGGACCCCCCTTCCACTGAGCTCTTAATCAGGAAACAGCCCTAATTACCCTACCCCCTCCTCCTCCCCCGTTCAGTTCTCTTCCTTCCGCACTCTGGTTTTCTTTACTCATCTTTTCCCCTCTTCTTCCTCACAACTTTATCTTTATGCTCCACTGCCTTCCTCCTTTGTCCTTCTTATCTTGCTGTTTTCCATTCTGCCTCTCTGCTATCATGCCTCATTCCTTGAGCTAAAAGTAGGAGGAAGAAGAGAAGGTGGGGGCCATTTAGGAGCTTCTACAGTAGCTTATATCACAACAAAACAGGGAGCAGGGGTTAGGTTTTAGAGCTAAAGGGCAGATGGACTCAAGAGGACAGAGACGGAGGTGCTGCTGTTGCTGATGTAATGAGGTTTGGTATTAGTTGGCAGGGCAAATAGCTGCTCATACCGACTAAAGCCAAGTATAAAAAATAAAAACATAAAAAAAAAATCTCCCTTCTGTCTTTTTCCATCTCTTCCTTGCATTTAATACACCACCTCGTACACAGTGGCCTTCTTGTCCCCGGAGCCCGTCACTATGTACTTGTCGTCTGGGGAGACGTCGCAGCTCAGCACAGATGAAGACTCCTTGGACTGCGAGTGGGTGAGACGGATGGTGACAGATGGAGAGAAACAAACACAAAGAGGGGAGGGTGTTAGAAAAGATTTGACTCATCAATTAATACTCAATCGCACCATTTTTGCATTTCAAAACAGTCAGCAATTATTCCCGAACAGACAAGTGCACATCTCCCGGATGCTGACTCATTCATCTGCTTTAGTGTTAAGACTTTCTGTCTCTTGCATAACGCTGCCTCATTAAGAGCAGGTTCTAGCATCCCTTGTAGAACAAGTCCACTGGCTTGCATAAATAATAAAAATCTACGATCCAGTTTTTCTCCTCGTGTGTCTGAAAGTCTGATCTGGGCATCTGGCTGAAGATGCTCTAAAGTTTTTTCTACTGCACCTCCTCCTTTGCTTCCCCCTACTGCTCCATCATCATTTATCTTCTTTCCTGTTGCCCCTGACTCTTCCTCCTCCTCGTCCTCACTCAGTGTCCCTCTCATGTCAGTTCTACCTCTCCTTCCTCTACTGCTACAGGCACAGCAGCTCTGTCAATCATGAAGGCACCGGTGAGAGGCCATTTCACACTGGATCCCTCAAAGCACACCAAGATAGCAGGAAAG
The DNA here is from genome assembly GCA_037177535.1 of Pseudomugil gertrudae. Lineage (NCBI taxonomy): Eukaryota > Metazoa > Chordata > Actinopteri > Atheriniformes > Pseudomugilidae > Pseudomugil > Pseudomugil gertrudae. The sequence continues at coordinate 16,162,918 of JBAMHV010000015.1, read as the reverse complement.
GGAAAAGAGGGGAGTTCAGCAGGGAGGTGCTGCAATGACAGGTTAAAGGATGAGTTTGAAAAACAGAAAAGCAGAGCAGAGAGAAGAAAACCTGAGAAATGTATGCTAAATTCTCAGTTACTGTCATGTCAAAAGTCAAATGAATTCCATGTAGAAGATGCTGAGACTATACGACATACAAAAAATAAGGAAACTTGATTGTTGGCTAAAATTCCACATCTAATCCTCCAGGAAAAAAAGGATTTTTGCATGAAATTGAGAGATATTACAATGTTCTAGTAGTTTTTTTTACCCCTTTGTTTTCAAGAACAAATCAACTGTGCAATCAGATTTTTTTTAGGAAGATGCTATTAGCAGGAATGGCTGTTTGCATCTTCTGTCTTGGAGTGTACTTGAAGAAGCCTCTGACTGAACATTCGGTTCAGCAGTTTCTGCTGCAGTCATCTCTGGAAAAACCAGCCCCAGTGGCTCCAGATCAGGCTCGACCACAGAGGCCTGATCTGGATTCCTGATTGTTGCCTTTACCCTGACATGCTAACAGTCCTGCAGGACCTTGTCATTCTGGCTTTCTACTGACTTTGCTGTCTCAATGTGTACATTCAGTGTTGAAGCAGCATCTTGACATGTACAAGTTTGGCTTGTTTGAGGCCGTGACCTGGTGAAACTGTTTTCTCTGTATTCTTTTGTGTCCTTGTTAGCAATTCAAGCTCATCCATTTTGCTGGCTAACAGCAGCTAATGAGTGTGTCCAGCTGGGAAATAACTTTTCTGTCAAATGTATGTGAAAAACCTTTTTAACAGCATAGTGTCTGAGCTAGCATAAAAAAAACTTTTTAAATTAGAAGCTCGAGAGTAAATTAATAAAAAAAAAAAGTCCATTGTGTTTTACAAAGATTCTGCAGTAGGACTGGACCTACCATAGTTTGCAGCCACACAGCAGCACACTAAAACAGAAAATTATATTTTCAAAACTGTTTACATGAACTTAAAATCACATCTGGGATTTAAATTATTTGATCAGCTCATGTATCACATTATCATTTTAAAACCAACCAGGCATCATCCATTCAACATATCAATCCAGAACACCAACAGTAACCATCTTAAAAGGAAACTGACACAATTTCCTGCACAGCGTTGTCGTTGAAAAGAAAACAAACCTCACTAGGTTTTAAAAATCAGCACAAAAACACTCTTGGCAGCAAGATTTATTTATTTAAAAACTCAAGAGACCAGTCCATTGTATATTTGTACAATAGATCTCTGCTGATAAGATTGCACTCTTCATTGTGTTGTAATTTCCCTTTGTGAAAATGTTTGACTAAAGAGAGAAATATCATGCCAACAATGCAGGAATGTGCTACAGGGGGAGGGGGGGGGGGGGGGGGGCAATAACAACAAAGAAATATATCTAAAAATATATGGAAGATGAGGAAAGAAAGAAGAAGACAGTAATAAACAAAAGACAAGGTCAGTGAAGAAAGGCAGGGGATATGTTCAGACAGATTAGGAAGAAAAGATAAAAATGAGAAAGCAAAAGCACAGGGGGGGGGGGGTATAGCAGCAGCTCCACAAGGCTACACGCTGGTCTGTCAGGCTTTATTTATGCAAGAGGCCTGCTCTTTCATGCAACTACTGACCTGCTCTATGCTTCTGATCCTGTGTAGTAAACACCGCATCAACAAAGCACCATGAACCGGTGATACAGCCCATAACTGATTATTTATTCTCTGCCTAATAGCACTTAAACTTTTTGCAAGCAAGCATCACACCAAACTTCTCCTCTCAACGTTGTACGATTTATGTGGGATTAACACCAAAGTTGTTCAACAGGATGTTGTTTACGTCTGAACATTCATTACATCAGTTTATTTCAGAATAAGTCTCCAAATCTTAAATAACAACAATTTGGGAGTTGTTATATGTCTGAAACACTTCAACTTAGCCACTTGCTCTTTGTAAACAACAGCACTTTGTTTTTGAACATTCTAAAAAAGTGTGTTACACACACACACACACACACACACACTTCCTGTCCTTTTTTTAATTATATTTTTATTTCACATAGTGACGTTATAATGTTTATTCCTACCTGTATGTGTTCTTTTGTGGATTTTCAAATTTTCCGACCTGGCAAAAATTTTCCCACATCCCGGGAAAGGGCACGGGAACGGTTTCTCTCCCGTGTGCACGCGGATGTGGTTGACGAGTTTGTACTTGGCCTTAAAAGATTTCCCCTCTCTTGGACAGTCCTCCCAGAAACAAACGTGGTTGCTCTGCTCGGGACCGCCGACGTGCTCCATAGACACATGTGTGACCATCTCGTGCATGGTGCTAAAAGTCCTGTCGCAAGTCTTTTTGGGTCTGTTCATCTGGTTCTCGTCTATCCATTTGCAGGACAATTCTTGTTTAATCGGTTGCCTCATATATCTAAAAAAGGCCCCTGGACCGTGGTGTGTCGGCACATTCATTCCCATGTTCATATTGATGGGGTGGTTGTAGTTGTGAAGCTGAGCCCCGTAGGGGTCCGTACGAGGGCTTGCTACCGGACGATACGGATCGGGTCTTCCGAAAATGTCCCCGCGTAACCCAAGATGCATTTGGCTGTTCACTACATGTCCACCCGATGAAGTGTGGCTCACACCCTGGTCGTGAAGTCCTGGAAACAACAAATGTCCAGGATTATCGGTGATCCCGGGCGGTCCGTGCAGGCTCCCCGCCGATGATGCAAAGATCCCATGCTGCGCGCTTGGCGCTGTGGCCTCTCCAACACCCCGGTTTCGGAAAAGAAAGTCCCGTGTTGAGTTGAACGCTCCCCCGCCATATGAGCCCACCTGCCCGCCATGAGAATGTCCCAGGGCAGCAGCATATCCAGTGGCTTGTGGGGTAAAAGCTGATGTCTGGCTGGAAGCGATATCGTGAGCCACGGGGCTGATTTTAAAAGCTGCGGAGTGGGAGGAATCAGAGAAGGGATTCAGTCCCAGACTCGGGTCTCTGTTGCCGATTTCATGATGCCGTGGTGTCCCGAAACCCCCCACTCCTAACGAGGCAAACTGCGGACCGCTATCAAGGAGCATAGTCATGAGCTTGAAGAAAACTTAGGAGTCGGGAAGAAAACTAAAAAAAAATGTTAAATCCAGTTTAGCGGAGTGCGCGCGCTGCAAGATACTGCGCTGAGCTTCACCACGGTGTTCGAAAAATCTGAAAATAAAAAAAGACACAACCAAGTGAAAAGTGGGGAAAATCCCTATGTACAGAGTTAGGAGTAAAAAAACTCCCGTTGACTGCGATCCGTGAGAAAGAGGATCAAACTTCCCCCCCTTACCAAGCTGATGATGTCCTTGGACTGATAAAGTCAATCACTCACTCCCAGAACATAAATGAACTCAGGAGGCAGTGCTACGGCAGCCAATCCAAGCTCGGCTATCCCCCTGACACGTGACTGCAAAGAGTTGCGTTAATTGGCTGGATTTCTGGTGATTGGCACAATTTGGGATTGAAGATGGCAGCTCGTCTCGTTGCTTTCATTTGATTGGTTCTTACAGGCATTATTTTGCAGGTATAACGGAACACTCCACAGATCCTACATGTGTTTTGTGGAGCGCTTGTCTCATGTAGCCTTACATGATTCGTGGCTCATAGAGCTTAAGAAACTCTCAAGCACTTTTATGAATGAAATCAACTTCAGACAGTTTTTAATTTGAAACTTTTGGTGAAGAAATAAGTTATTAGCCCTATTCTTAAGCATTTACAGTAGGCTGCATTCTATATATCTATCTATGTATCATCTATCTATCTATCTATCTATCTATCTATCTATCTATCTATCTATCTATCTATCTATCTATCTATCTAGAAATATTATGAATTTGTAAACTTGAATACTTGTCGCAGTTACACATGGGGCTTTTTAAACCAATTGAAAGGAAATAGGGTATTATTATTTTGTTTTATTTCATCGTTGTTTGTTTTTTCTTTTCTTTATTGTTATTAGTGTTTGGTAAAAACTCTATAGAGGGTAAGACGGAAGAATAAATGACATAAAGATAGATGGCAGTAATAGTATCCTGAGAATTTTCTTTCTGCTTAGCCAAAAGACCGTGCCATTGAGCAAGTTTCACAGGGCTGCCGCTGACTCGCTGCAGGACACATAAAATCTGATCAAGTTCAGAGACGCGCTGAGTGCTTCAAGCGGCGCTTTTTAACTCCAAGCCTTTCACATCACTTCCCCCCTCAATCTGTCCCAGGAAGGCGCTCACATTCTTTATTTTAGAGGGATGAAGAAAAAAAAAGAAAAGAAATGAAAAAAAAAACATAAAAAAGAACAACAAATCAATCCAGCATTCTGCTGTCGCCCTCATACTGCATTCACTCTCAGAACATTTCACCAGAGTTATACACTGAAAAGGTGAGTTTGCTTGCTTATCCGTCCTCACTTTCTCTCTCTCTCTCTCTCTCTCTCTCTCTCTCTCTCTCTCTCTCTTCTTATAAAGAGTTGGATGCCTGTACGAATTGCATGCTATAGAAGTTTGGAAATCTACAGTTGAATATTTAGCCTCCGGAGGTTGCAAGGGATTTAGCGTGAACCAAAGCGGCTCTATGTTTAGGCCTGTTACTCATATGTTAATTTAATTGTTGTAAGAACCCACATACCTCTTTTTTATGGGCATCTCGCATAGTAGTACAACACTTTCCACCCTGACACAACCTCAATAACTTCTCGTGAGGAAAATAACGAATAAGATTCACTTAATCTTTTTTTCTCTGTGAGCTGCTCTGTTCCTCTGTGCGTATGTTTGTCTGCGAGTTTGTGTGTTTACGTGCATGTGTGTGCGCCTCTCCCTCCCTGCTCTCACCACGAAGGCATAGCCCCCCCCCTCTCTCTCACAGACACACTCCGTCTTCTCCAACAGCCCACAACACGCGCATCTACACGATTTTACCATGAAAAACACATAGCTCATACATGTAGGTTACACATATGTGCGCATGCAGATTTATTGCGACCTTTGTGAACTTTTGCAAGTGACAGGCAGCCTGTTAAAGTTTTCCTGTAATCCCTCCGTGTTTTACTGCCTTGTTGAAACTTTGAATTCTCCACGTGCCACTTAAATAAATGTGCCGTGTATTTACAACCATATTACGACTATGAAATGATTAAGTGACATGGTTTAGATGAGTTACAAATGTTTGTGATCGACAGAGCATGCAGCGTAGGCACTGAGCTCTTGCTGGGAAAAGGGGGGAGCTGTTATCAACGAGGCCAAATGTAAAGCAACTGTTGCTTTGGAGTTAAAATTATAAATAGTGCTGATGTTTTTTGGTACGATGGCATGGGCTATACGATTAATTACCTTTTCAAACGTGGAAGAGGATTTCAGACATTTAAAAATATTACTAAAACAAAGCCAACCATACAACAATAGGTCCTCTATATTTTTCTTCTTACTTTCTATTTTCTGTGTCCCTTTTTTATGTTTTATATTTCTTGTGATTTCACGTTTGTGTGACCTGTCGAGAGCACAGGGACTCTAAAATTTCCACCTTTATAAAATAATTTTTTAGAGGAAGATAAAATAGAACTTTATGGACTTTATAAGTGTTCAGTTTTGTCAGCCACGCTTATAAAATATATTCCTGCACTACATATCTGCTCGTTGAACATGTCGCATCGTCATTTTAACCAAATTAATCCCTTTCCTTTCTTGTTCTTTTTAAAAACAGTTAAATGTAACCACCACTCTGTTTTACAATTTTATTTTAAAATGTACAGATATTTATTCTACTAGTATAAAACGACAGTTGCACACAAACAATGAGTTTAAGTATTTTTTCCCATCCAAAAACCAGGCACAGTGTAAAAATGTAGTAATTTGCGTGATTAATTTGAGCAGCCGACATGCAACGTGCAGAAATTTCAGCTTGTTAGTCTGCAGGACTGCGGTAAGCATAATTTAGTTATTTAGTAATCTCTGCTGGGATTACCTCATTGGGCGTTTGGAAAGCTCATTGGTTATAACATAATCTACCTCGCACAGAGCATGCGCGTTACCTTTTGAAATATTGGAATATTTTAGTGATCTCTCTGACAGTAGGCCTGGAAAAGAGCTGAACATATCCACCAGCATTCATGGTAAACATCCGACATTTATATGTTTATTGTAAATAGAATCAGCAACATAAAGGTTATTGCTTTGCTTTTATGTGTTTTGTATGAACAAAGTTCCTCTAAAAACTAAGAAATGTGTTTTTATATTTATTTAATTTTTTTTAAACATTTCTAATTTATTTTTTTCTCTGGCAACAAAAGTTGAGCAGTTTCTTTAGTCCATGTTGTCTGGCCTGTAGCCCGCACTGCTTTGCTGGCTCAAGTTACTGTGCTATAGACAAGTTTGTGGACTTGATGTTAACTCAATAATATCCAGACAAAAGTGAAACGTTGATATTCTTAAGCAGCAACTGAACCATAGCATAAAGTTATTCAAATACATTTATATAACTAAAATTTACTGCAAAACAGATGATTACATTAATATTAGGCTACTTTGTTTTCTCTTATTTTTTTAAATTGCTATTAGGCTCACTCTTTCTCTCTCTCTCCCCCTCCCTCCTTTATTATATAT
>JBAMHV010000015.1:16132253-16152469 GCA_037177535.1 Pseudomugil gertrudae | reverse complement strand
GCATCAGGAGGAAACGGCACCGGCTGCATCTGCCCATCTGCGCTCACGTGGAACGAGTAGGCGCTGAGATGGAGAGACGGGAGAGATACAACAGAAATAAACTGACTCAAAAAAACAACCTGTGAAGGACACTGACATATAATGCTGAAGTCTAAATGAAATCAATCAATTAAGAAAAAGCATAGAGCTTATAAAAACAAACACCAAAGAATTCAACAACCCTGCAAATGTCAGTGTGAAAGTTGTGCAGTCTGATGACAATATAATGGCCTTGAAACTCTGGTTAGATTTGCTCAAATTCAGGCAATTACTGAGCTCAAAGAAGCTGTGGGTGAGAATGCATAATAGCAGATTGTATCACAGGGCAGAGTCATTGTGGCATTGCTAATGGATGATCAATACAGTAGCGGCTGGAAGCCAGGCTTGTTTTATGATTTCAAATTAGCAGTTCAAGAATGAATTGCTGTTCAGCAACAAATTACAGAAACAGCACAATTCTTAGGTCGGCAAACACAAGAAAAAAACGTGCAAACATGTCGAGGTGAGTTTCCAGTTTGGAGCGCTTTCAGGCGTCGCATACGTTTATGTGTAACACTGAAAAGCTCTGGGAGTCAAAGAACACAAGGAAAACTACTCATTGGGATGTTTTGGATTTGCAATTAGTATGGTCTTAAATATTTAAAGTGTGTGCAATTGTGTGTATCCAGCTACTCTCTGAACCTTACACTATGCTATCCTTCTCTACCTATGTGTTTGGTTTTAATCAACATTAGCTGACTAGAAAAGGAAATATTTACCCAACTAAGTGTCACAAAAGCCTTCAGTTTTCCACCTCTGAAGCTTTGCTTTTTTCATGCAATGTGACCTTTGCTCAAATAGTCACAAAAAATAAAACAACAGTTGTGCCTTGAAAGCAGCAACACCAAGTAAATACATGTAAGTTGCATCAGATTTGAAAGAGAGAAATACAAAAATGACTGCAGGTCTCATCGGGATAAAAACATTTAATCTCGTCTTTATAGATTAAATAATTCAAGTCCAACAAGTTTTGAGTAACAGAAACTAATACACACATGGGTCTTTATGTTATTTTATTGTCATTCTATCCTATAATGAATATATTCATGATGCCTGCTGGAGGAAATGTCATATCCAAGTAAACAAATGGAGCGTTAGCTTACGGCTTGCCACCAGATGATCCAGGAAGCGAGGAGGACAGTCCAGGGGCCCTCAGGTGAGACCGAGAGTCATAGGCCACCTGGTAAAAAATAGAGACGACTTATTGCCTGACGAGGACGTCCATGCACCAGCAACAAATGCACGTGTGTCTTCATGTTTGCAGACATGATTCTGCAGATGGGTGCGTTCAATCTGCAGACAACATGCAGCATGCTGAAGAAAAGGCTAAGCTTCTTTTCATAAGATACCACCTGTAAATCTGCTCTACAACCATTAGTCTCTTTGATAGGGAATTAGAGAATGCAAACATGACAACTCTATCTGTCTGTGTGTGTAATGAATGCACAACACTGACACTGACAATGCAGAGTCTATTCATCAAGAATTTCAACAGTGCCACGAAAGTCTGAGGTTTGGAGCCGAACTATAAATCAATTCTGACAGAGAAGAATAATTTGGCCTTTGCTCACCATGGGGCTGCGGGAGTAGGCGCTGGCTGCTGCGCTGATTTGTGGAGAGAGCGTAAGCGCTCCACCGAATCCTCCTGGGCTGGCCAGCTCTCCATTCAGTCCTGCGTGGGACACCACGCCAAAATGAGCCGGGTATGAACCAGGGGGCACAGACATGGGACTGCGGAGAGCTGGGGAGGAAGGGAAAGAGGAAGGAGCAATTGAAGGATGGGATAAATGAGGAGAAACAATATGCAGCACACAAACACAGTCACAGAGGAGCTGAGAGGAATGGAAAACATCCTCGTTCATTAAACTTTCTTTCAGACCAGGCAGCTGTCGAGTACAACAACCGGCTTCACAGCTGGAACAAGCTTTTACATTTTTTAGATTCCTTTCTAATTTTCAAGCTGTTACATGGGGTGGACCGCCTTCAATTTAAGATTGTGTAAATCAGAAGGAAAGCAGAGGTAGGTCCACTGTGTCAGTCAGAAGAAGAAACAGTGTACAGTCCAGAGGCAGAAAATCTGGGTCACAAACTACTGCAAAAGTCTTTCTGTTGAATTAAAAGAAGCTATTTAACTTTTAAAACTGAACTTATTAGTAATTACTTCTCAGGACAGTGATAGAGAATAGCTAAACTTACACTCATAAAGAATAAGGTTGTTTTACTCCAAAATGCATTTTTATAACGCCAAGTTATTTATTTTTGTAATATTTTTTTCTATTTTAAAGTAAGTGCTTTATGCTGTGTTGACCTGCCAACAGATTATAAATTAAAATAATCTATTTAGCTGACTCTGGCGCATTAACATTTAAAATGTGTCCCTTTTAAATCAACTAAATAAATATATGGTGCCTGCTTAAGAGCACCAAAGTAGCAAAGTCAAGAGGTTCTTATTGCCGTCTTTCTTTTTAACTTGCTTTGATAAGATCATGAGATTTTTAGAACAAACGAGTAGATTAGAGAGAATTAACATGGAGCACCGAGGCCACAAGAAAAGAAGAAAATGAAGATAAAAGTGAGTGATAAACGGACAAAGGGCATGAAAGATGGGGGGGTAGACTGGGTGCAAATTTCATTTGAACCAAAACAGTTTCATTTCAAGGAGCTACTTAGTCCAAGGCTGAATCAGAAAATACTGATACAACCTCCATCTTCGCTAACCTGCTAAAAAAAGGATCAAACTACAAGCAATGGAAGGAAAATGTTTTAGCAACTTGTATAAAGATATGAGTCAGTCAGGAATCTCACCCAGAGGGTCTGCACTGGATGCTGCTTTGCTAACCAGGCGGAGGCAGGATGTGCTGGGACCTGGAGCTCCTGGGGCCCCTGATGCTCCTGGGGTAAGAGCCTCACGGTGGGACGGGGATGGGGTCCCAGATTTGGACAGCGGAGACTGGGACTTATCCATCTGTGGAGAAGTCAAACAGTAAGTATATAACCATCCAGTTACAGCAGTTTAGTAACTATGGGCCAGTTATAACCGCCAACCTGTCTTACCTGTGCAGGATCTTTTGCCTTTCCTGGGGTGGGGCTGCGGGGGTTTGGTGTGGACGGAGCCTCTCCTGTGCTTGATGAGCTTGGGAGCTCCTTCCTTAGGGTAGGTGCCCGGTCCAGTCCGTTTCCATGCGGTGAATGAGGAGGACTCCCGGCAGGAGAGTTCGGCTCCTGAATGACACATAAGAACAATCCTTTAGTCTTCCACTCAGAGACTAAAACAGCTCTCAGTTCCTTTCTTAGAGTTGCAGACCACGTGGTGATTTTGTTGTAGTCTTTCTATTTAGTAATGACTTCACGTCCCAGCAAATTTTCATGCCTTTCTTTATGAAATTGATTAATTAAGCCAACACATTCAGCTGCATCAGTGCACATATGGCAGTACTTCCTTTCCTCCTGATTCTTGCAGAGTGAATCCAACATAAGCTCTGCTGCCAAACTCTGCATTGTGATTTGTGAAGGGGCTGAGAGCTCAGGGAGCATTACATGAAACAGTAGAGACTGTCACTGTTGCTGGTGCAGCAGCATGTGGACCTGGAGATAATGTTGCAGTTACAGATGCTTTCATCACTGCAGCCACTGTTGAGCCAGTGCTGCCCCCCCCCCAGAACAGAGTGCTGGAGTAAGCACTTCCCTCTGGGTCACAGTGATCAGCACATGCAGACTCACACACAAACACACACTAAGTCATGCATGCACACTTAGGATCACCTACAAACACAAACCTTTGCACGGTGTGCAATGCATGTTTTATGTTCTCCATAACACGCAGACCTCCACACAAACACTGTTCCTCCTTTTTCCCTCTATTACCCACATTTGTTGGTTTTTTTCTCTCCTCTGCTTTTGTACCAGTTTCCAAATCACACAAGAGAACAGTTCTGCGTTTGTGTGCCATATCACAATACAGAGAGCTTAAATGAAACATATTTTGGTACACAGCGTGAAGTATTTAAAGAACTAAAATATTCCAGGGGCATAAACGGCTTTGCATATATTAAATGAAGCAGACTGCGGTTATCTAATGAGAGGAGGAGGTGGAGGAGGTGGAGTGTTGTGGAAAGGAAGGAGTGAAAGTAAAGGGAACGGAGAGAGGGAAGAACTGGGGAACTGGAAGGAGGGCAAAAATGTCCACGGAAGGGACAGATGAGAGACAATTAGTGAAGTATTTGGGAATACATGTGCAGTGTCAGAGTGTAGGCATGTGTGTGTGAACATGGTTCATGAGAAAAGAGGCACAAAAAGTGGCAGCTGATAATTAGCTTGCACAAGAGTTTTTACTATTTACAATAAAAGTGCAGCTAAGAGCTGAGCGAGCTGTGTACCTGCTGACTCGTTGCACAGATACACACAGTCATTAAGAAGCCTGAGGACAGGCAAAACTAGATTTATATAATTCAACATTTGTGCTTTGAAATAATTAGCTGGTTTGTGTAAATGACACTATCTCCACACGTAATTTGTTCAAGTTAGACAAAAAGCTGCTTTACTTTGTCAGACATATTCTGACAACATACAGACTCAAGATGTTTATGTATTATCTGAGGCAGCAAACATTTTCCGATATCTAAAAAAAATAAAAAAATTGGCAGTATCAGCTTTTTGGAAGTGTTAAATAAGTCTTACTACTTATTCATTAGGCAGTTACACAACTACAACTCTGGAATATTAAAATACAATCTGGCTCACATACAAGGACAAAAACTGAAGCACTCAAACTGAGTTACGTAGGGTTATGCAGAGGATAGTGTTTGGTGTCAGAGTGTGCCAAGAACATCTATAGATAGTCCCAATGTTGGATTCCATGCTTTATTCATGTGAGGACTGCTGCACAGAGGAAGCGAGATCCTGTCGAAAAAAGGCTGCTTGTCACTTAAGATTTTTTGTAAAGAAATCAGAGATGTTATCTGGAGCTGAGCTGTAGAGGGATGGCTACAGCTGCGAGGGCGATGTTTTGCACTTATACTGTGATACTTATATACCATGCCATCCCATATATTATATAGTCAAGATTCAATTAGTCAGGAAAAAAAACTCTGAAGATGCAGCTAAAAGCACATGAATATTAAACACCACACATTAATATACTTTTAGCAGTACACACAAAGTAGCTCAGTCTATGATAAGTCACTTTTACTTTTTTAAAATAGATGTAGATTAGATGTAATCAATATCTATTTGTTTCTTTGAAGTAATATACTTAAATCTACATGTTGCAACTATTCACAGCAAAATAAATTTCTCTCTTAAGTCCAGCAAAGAATTATTGTCATAACCTTTAACGCCTACCTACGCTACACACACCTTCATATTATTTAGCAAACTGGACTTTGTCTTGTCATCAGTGTGGACTCTGTGATCATATTCCTACATGATGGCACTGATGAAGAGAAACGACTAATGTTGCATAAAATAGCTCATTACAACTGTACGTGTGCGTGTGTGTGTGTGTTTGTGCTTGTGCATGTGTGTGTTGGAGATAATTACGTGTACCACAAAAGATTCAGCGGCTGCATGAGCTCATACTTTGTATTCATATTTTGGGAGTAAAAACAGACTCAGAGTTGAGGAGAACAAGACCCAGCCCTGTCTCAGACATTTTTGCAGCTATGACTCATCTTTGCTGTGAATTAGAGCAGAGTTTTTCACCCATCTGTGGTTTTTAAACCCAACATTAAAACATTTTTCAACCTTCTAGTAGATAAGGTTAACTTGAGTGCTCGGATATGTACTGGAAGACGCAGATCACCCCGCATTCTGCTCTGTCTTCCTCACCTCCTGACAGGAACATCCACATATTAAGCTTATAAATGTTCCATTATATTCACTGAATGCCTGCCTGAAAAATCAGTGTCAGGTAGGTTTAACTGAAGATAGCTGTCAGTTGCAGGTTGATGGGAAAGAAACTTAAAACTGAAAAGAAACAAAAAAGAAGCAGCAAAATTCTCCTTGGAGCTGAGAGAATGAGATGTAGGTCATCATATCAATTAAAGTGAGTTTAAACATTTTGTTTGCAAATTTACCTCATTGGAGACATCCACCACAAGATTGTCTTCACTCTTGTCTCCATCACTGTCCTGGTAAGCAAAAAGAATACGAGGCAGGAAATAAATTATTAGTCAAGTGCTTTCTTTCTTCATAATCCACACAGTCTATTATACCTGTAAATGCACAACAACACACACACAGATCAATATATCAATAATGCTGGCTGCTCTTAGCTTTCTCTCACTATCTGTATCTGTGCAACATTAAACACAGAGATACTGAGCACCATATATCCTCACCAAACATCTCCCCCAATACAAATGCTATTTCATCTCTCAGGATCACACAGACACTAACTCTGTTGGTCTTTCTCCATCCACAACACGTTTTTCCCTTTTTGCCCAGCCATCTCTCTATCTCTCCTCCTCTTTCATGTTTTTGCTGGGGTGAAAACGATGGCACTTAGTCACCATGGCAACAGCGCTTTGATGTGATCATGGCCTGATATTTCTATTGACATCAGTGTGGATTGACATCAGTACCCAATTATGCAGAATCAAAACAGGACAATGCCTTCAGCCTATTCCTGGAACCAAAAAGTCAAAAACAGCCAGTGGAGAAAGAAGAAGAGTCAGACAGAGAGGAGTGGAGAGGTAAGAGCAGATTACAGATTATACAGATCACAGATTATATAAAGAAAATATAAGACAGAATAAGAGTGAACAGAAAACAGGGGTGGGGGTGGGGGTGGGGGGGGGGGGTGAGAGGAAGAAAGCAGAAACATTAAACAGTGTTAAAGAGACAGATCGGTATGGAGGAGCAGACAGCAGAAGGCAAATGGGGGAAAAACAGCCTGCCACACAGAAAGAGGAGAGACATTCAGTGAGTGGAAACTATCTGTGCTTGTTCCCGCTTCGGCCTAATGGGGAAGATTTGGGCTGCTGTTGTTGATGCCAAACTGATTTTGCTGGAGGCCGCCTTGCACAGACAGACTCCTTGTGTCAATCAATCCTCCAGACTGCAAACACACAACCATCTAATTCATTACAGCTATCTGCCCTGGCTGTCTCTCCTCTGGCATTACATCCCCTCTGGCTGCTTGCTCTTTCCCACCGGACCCATCCAAACCAAACACCACTCTAATTGGAGTTGGGCTCTCAACCCACCGTGTGGCCTATAGTGTCATAGACAATGCCACACATACAAAACTAAACACACCAAAGTAAAGAGCTTAGTGACATCTTAGGAGTGTGTAAATATATGCTGCTCTCTTTAAAAAAAAGTCAAAATAATGCTTTAACAAACTACGACTTCCTTTATGTTTGTATCTTTATTAAATGCTATTCAGCGGATAAGGATGCATCACTATCTTTACTAAAGTGTGTATTATTCAGATGTAAAAGGCTCCTTTTTCCATTTCACACCCAGATATTGTACTGCTGCTGCCCTCACACTGAAAAACTCCAACTCCAAACTGTTTTCTCTCTCGGATTCACTGTTAAACTGTTACAAATGTCAGCATTTAATCTGAGCCCTTCTCCTTTCACAGTTTGCACTCAGATTGTTGTGAAAAACCCTGCCAAGGCTTTTCTGGTGAACACAATCCTACATATTATGCTGACCAAAGTGTTGTTGCTTTCTTGCGAGCGCGCTTGATTGACTCGACAGTGTCTCCTCCGGATGTTTGCTGGTTACCTGCTCAGCAGATCACCTGCCAAAATAAATAACCCCAACATGGAATCTCACGTCATGAGGTTTAGGGACTGTGAAGGTCTGGGAATATAGTGAACTAGTGTTCAATAAGCCAGTTTAGGCTTGTAAGATGGAACGTTATCCTGCTGGAAGTAGCATCAGAACATAGACAATAAGTTAACTGTGGTCATTAAGGGATGAACCACTTTAGCAACAATACTGAAATAGGCTGTTTAAGCAATGCTGAACACAAAGGGTGCAAAGAAAGATATCCCCAACACCATTACACCATCAGCAGCAGCCTGGACTCTATGTGTTTGTGTTGTAAAGCTCATTTCTGACCCTACTATCTGAATGAGATAGTGAGACTTAGTGTTCTCTTCTATTGTAGCCCATCTGCTTACAGGTTGGACGTATTGTCAGATCAGAGATGGTATTCATTCCTTCATTACTGGCCATTTCTATTACCATTGTCTTTATATCACCTCCAACTAGTCTCATTCTCATCTGATGCCTGACATTAACAAGCCATTTTCTTCCAGCCAATTGCTGCTTTTTGGATATGTCCTCTCTTTTAGACCCTTCTCTGCAAACACTAGAGATGGTTGTGTGTGAAAATCACAGTAAATCAGCAGCTTCTGAAATACTCAGACCAGCCTATCTGGTGCCAACAACCATGCCACATTCAAAGACACTTAAATCCTTTTAATTCCCCATTCTGATGCTCAGTTTAAGCTTTAGCAACTAGTATTGCAACATTAAAGGCATTTAGTTGCTGCCAGGTAATTGACTGATAAACTATTTGTGTTAACAAGCATTCAATACATGTGCCTAACAAAATGGCCGGTCTGTGCAAAATCTGCACTCTGCACAAGTCAGTCTCAGGCTAACTGCTAAATTATTGACGCTTTAGAGACATTATTTAAGCTTCAGTATAGGGCAGCATAAGTTTTAGCAGGTTGTTCACGACTCAGTAAGTCAGTTGTTGAATCCCTTGTTCCCCCCATGTCCAAGTGGATTTTTGGAAACAATCTTCAGGCACAAAAAACTAACCTGTTTGTGCTGCAGAACGTATTGAGTGGCCCATAAGATACAGTATATATTTACCATTTAGTTTAAACAATCCATGACAAGAAAAATAAAACACATACATAAGGATGTGGTGGAAGGGGCTCTTTGTCATCACAGCGCCTCCTTTTGGCTTCAGCTCCTCCCTGTGAAGAGGAGTATCCTCCCGATGGGCCTTGGCGCTCCTCATTGGGCTGGCTGTCTGTCGATGACACCGACTTACTCTAAAGAAAGACAAAGACACAAACAGACAGCTTCAACACACACTGATCCACTGTGTTTTTCTCCTAAACAGGTTACCACAAACATGCAAACGTAATCACACTCAGCTGAGAGGATGGACACACACTGAGAGCAATAACAGCAGACATAAGCACAAGTTAAACCATTGCCACAGTAGCACACAGGACGGCCTATGAAGCTAATTAGTGCTGTGCCCTCAACACACCAGTCTACATGTAAAATATGACTCTCATTATTGGGTAATAAAGCTGTGTAGGCGTATTTACAATGCAGCCTGTCCCGGTCCTCAACATTAAAGAAATCTGATCAAAGCACTGTTTTTGTCTTGGGGTAAGGGCATTAGTTTAGCCTGGGCCACTTATCATTCTCTATGTGGGGAGGATGGGAACAGGAAAGGTTTGGGGCATCACTTTAAAGAACCAACACAATGGACCTTAATACAACCCAGTAAAATGTTTTTTCTCTCATTTTTTCTAAAATAAAATCTGTTTATAAAAGAAAAAAATTCAACCTGGATGTCGCGATGGCCAAAAGTCAACCGAAAGACAACTAGTGGATGAACTATGCAGTTATCTGTTGCCTGCTTCTTTGCTGCACTCACTGATGCACAGAATGAGTTTTCATTAGGAAACTGTCATGGACACATATGCAGACCGTGAAAGCACATTTTAGATGTCAGAGTGAGTTTTCTACTCCTTGACATGACAGCACCAAACATAACACTGCATACCACAGTCTACAAGCTCACTCAGTCATTCAAAGAGAGCAGCGTTCTGGCTTTCTGCTGCAGTGATTTCTATTCACTGCCTCAACTGCAGTTTGTGCAACTGTGTATTTAACACTAACTAATGGTGCTGCAGACAGCTGCGTTAGGAAACATCAAATCAAATGGATGTCAGAGGGCTGTGAGGAAATATTTGGGGGTTATTTCACCAGGATACGTTCAGGAATTTTATTAATACTTTAAGTAAGGAGTGACAGTTTCTACAAAAGCTGTTGTGATGTGAATCGTTTCCCATAAACTGAGATGTAATCCTTTCACTTGTTCTGTTAATCTTCTAGATTACAAGAACATTTGTTGTGCTGACAAACAAAAAGTTGCTTGATCATCCATTCACCCAGTTTAGGTACCTCCAGTGAAATAAATACAGCTACAACATTAGAATGATGGAGAAAACCTGGAAAATCTCAAAGTTGATGGTGATGAGCAGTTATTGTGCTGATGTTGAGCTGTGGCACTCTTGGCTGACTTTCAGCGATATGATGTTATTTGGACAAGAGGTCACTTTGCAGTATGTCTCCATTCCTCTCAGTTTATCACAGTTGCACGAGCACACATAATGAAACGTGGGTGTAGAAAACGCTTATATCAGTGTGCACATATGCACAGATACTCACCCTGCTGGGTGCTCCCTCTGGGTCATGGCGGAGAAAGGGAAGGCATGAGAACAGTGCAAAGAAAAAAGAGAAAAAGTTTGATGTCAGTCCCAGTAGTAATAATAACAACAAAAGCTCAGTGTCAGCCAAGGTTAGGCTGAACTATGACTGCTCCCCTCCAAAAAAGATACAGACCTGCTATTGTCCCTGATTCCCATCTCCCTTCTTTCTGTGCTCCCAAACCACACAAAGCTCACTGTCTTCCTCTGCTGCCTCTTTCATTATATTTACCCTCATTCTTCTTCTCATATGGAAGAACAGAAACATACCCAGCTGCAGACATAAGATGCTTAACATGGCAATAAGAATATACTGATCTCTCTCGCCTTCACTCTTTCTACTCTCACTCATTTCTCCTTTGTTCTACTAGCGCTCACTTTTTTCAGGAGAAAGTCTCTGTTGGCTCTGTGCTTGAAACTCAGCGAAAAAGATAAGATATTCTTTCCGGGGGTGAATGGAAGTTCACTCGGAAAAAAAGCATTTTTCCTGCATATACACAACTGACATGAACACATCCCTTATTTTACCCAAATCTAAACAAGAAAGTTCACATTTAGTCCAAAAAAATTGTATCTGCTGCATTAATGATAAAAAGGATCTATTCCTTCATGCTGCTGCATCAGAGTTCCTCACCATGCTCTGTACATAAATAAATGCAATCTAAGCAAACACAAAAAAAAGCTAAATGCAGAGATGGACACCACACATTGTTAACAATGCTGGGCATAAATGCAATACTTTTAAGGATTTAAATATTTGGTACAGTTTTGGACACAAATAAAAACTCGTGGCAGGATGTGTTTGCAATAATGAGGCATCTTTTCGTTCACCGTGCATTGCTTAATGTATAGAAACCAGTTGTAGTTTTGATGTTGTGTCATTCTTCTATTTTAAATCACATCTAAATGTTTGGATCTGGGCAGTTTTAGAGCTTCCTGCTGTAATATGTGAGGAATGTAGGTTGGCATGGCCTTTTGTTTACATAAAACCTAAACTTTTAGGAAAGTTGTGCAGATAGCTGTATTCTGAATAAGTTCATATAAATATTGTAGTCCATCCATGTAAGCATCCTTTGGAAATATTTTAGTTTAAGAGATGAGTCTTTCATTCATTTATTATCCAGAATTTAAGCATGATTTTGTTTCTAGTAGCAATCCAGGGTTAAAAGTCTGTGGGTCTTTACCTCTAAGATGTTCAGGGTCAAGGTGATTGCGTTCATCTTTTGATGCCAGGTGTGCCGACATCCCTAAGGCTCCAGTCAGCGCCAAGAGCCCTGAGCCCCCCGCACCCAGAGACAGGCCCGATGGGTGTGGAGTCAGGGGGATGCCAGGGGCATGGTGAGACAGGTGCTGGAGCTGCTGCTGCTGTGGCCACAGGGAAAGAAGGGGATGGGGAGGGAAGGGAGTGTAAAACAGGGAGTAGGTGGTTAGAAGAGACAGGATAAAGAGAGAAAAGCAAAAATAAGAAACAGGAAGTTGACAAATAGCCAATTAGAATGAAGAAGGTGGGGGAATGGGGAGTTGTGGTGGAGAAGGAGGAGGGATGAGAGAAACTTGAAAGAGGGAAAAGATGAATGAAATTAAATCCACATGTGAGAGGGAATTAAGATAGTGGTAGATAGGATGAGAATGAGATTAGAGGATTAAGAGGTGAATGGGACACCAAGGATGAGAAATAAGGAAGAGGTAAGAAGAGGAGAAGTAAATGAAGGAATCAGGACACACGGGAAAAGTGAAGGAGTGGGGATGGGAACCAATAAGTGAATGAAAGATTTAGTGAAGACAGCGATATACTAAAGCAATGGGATTTATTGGAAAAGAAAAGAAGAGGTGGAAAATGGCTACAGGAAAAGGATGAGGATAATAGGAGGAGGAAAGTGTTTGAGTAAGAGAACAAACGATGAGGAGAAACAGAAAGAAAAAAGGATGAGGCAATGAATGAGGGACGGGGAACAATAGAGAAAGAGTTATTGACTGTGGGATAAAGGAAGGAAAGTGTGCAGTGCAAAGAATAAGACATGACAAAAAAAACAATGGAAGAGGAGAAATGAGGACACGGTCAAGGTAAGATGAAGGCAAAGATGAAAGATTATATGGGAGGAAAATGAAAACATTAAGAAAATGACATGAAGAAAGAGCAAAAGAGCAGCTACAGATGATTCAAATAGAATCCGTTTTCCTGAAGGAAGCATTCGTGTGTTGTTTTATGGCACATTAAACACTCATACACACACAAGAGCACACACCTTAGAGACAACAGTTTCTGTAGTGGGGGGGAGAACAAAGGGCTTTAAGGAAACTGTGTGTGATCAGAGCTCTGACAAGCTGTGGAAAGCCCCCGTCTACCAGAGTACACAGGAGCATCACTGTGTTAACTTACTGACATCCAGTTATATACAACAACATGTGTGTGTTGCTGACATTGCTATGAAGAAGTGTTATATCAGATAAAAATGTTCACTGGTATAGTGTGTCTGGTAGTTTACATCAAACTGGAAAATACAGTAAGCATACTTACATAAAATAAGTGTTATGGTGAGCTTTTATGTCCTTTTAACTGACCGATTGATAAAAAAATGGCCCCTTTTTACCTCTAAAAACAGACACAGTTTGCCCATAAATTAATAGGATGCTATCAAAGGTTAGTTGCTTTCAAAAGTAAAATAGTTTCTAAACTGTTCTTACATATTTAACATTTCCTTTGAGGAGTGAGAATTTGGAAAGCACAATAGTTTCATTGCTCTGACTGTGTGAAAGGGATAAAGAGGAACTGATAATTACTACAAATACTTAAAAGAAATTAAATTAATAAATGAACTTACTAAATGTATTTATTTTACCAGTTAAAATATTCAGTCCTGCACTGCTGCAGGTTAAAACGCTTACATTTTAAATATAAACATAC
Organism: Pseudomugil gertrudae; assembly: GCA_037177535.1. NCBI lineage: Eukaryota > Metazoa > Chordata > Actinopteri > Atheriniformes > Pseudomugilidae > Pseudomugil > Pseudomugil gertrudae. The sequence goes on along the minus strand of JBAMHV010000015.1, from coordinate 16,139,008 downwards.
CGTATTTAAAAATAATGCTGAAGAAGCCCATTTAGTTTTGATGCTGTCATTAGGTTTTGGCTTAATCAGACTGAAATCAATCTTTCACATTTACAAGACCAGAGAAGTTTCTTACAACTTCCCAATCTTAAAGTCGATTAAACACAATGTTTCCATGTGAAGCAGTTTTAAAAAATAAGCTAAAAACACCCGAGCATGTGAATACAGTTGTGGCATTACAATGTAAGTAACTACAGAGGTCCCTGTGGCAACATCCCTTTCCCCTAAAGTTTCCCCCAAAAGTGCAGCTTGCATGTTTTAACTGGTGCAAGTTACCATGGTGATATAACCATCTTAAAAGTGAGCAAGCTTTATAACACTGTAAGCTCTGACTGAAGAGTTTCAGCCTGATGTGTATCAATTTCACCCTCATGCTGCATCGGTACAAGTTAGAAACTGTCAACACTCCAAGCAGGCTTTAAGAATTTATTAGTCATCTAATTTAAACATCCTGAGTGGACAAGTGTGTGTGTAGGTGTGTTTATGTTGATGAATGGGGGTGACTCACCCCGATGATGGCATTGAGTTCAGCCATGGTGACCTGCTTGGCCCTCTCCACCGCTTGGACCACCTGTTGCTGGTGCTACACAAATACAAATACAAATGTATACAGGCAGCATAACATTTACACAATATAAATTCACACACACATTCAAAGCTGCAGAAAGATAATAAAGAGAAATGTGGGAGGCTGGGCTATTACCAATGATGTAAACTAACCAATGTAGTGTGAACAAGTCATTTGAAGCACACTTGGAATATTTAAATGTCTCGATTAGGCAACTACACCCCCACATAAGATAAAAAAACACACTCCAGACACACATACACACCCACACATATACCCTGACTAAAAATCTCAGCTCTGTTTACATAAAAATCCTCAGATAATCAGTCATGCAAACACAAGCATACACGTGTTCGACAGTGCTTGCACACAAACTCGGAGACACACAGTGTCAATATTGATCAAACTGACAGAGCTGTGACCTTACTGTCTCCGGGTAACACTCTCATCAGTGCACACTCACACAAACAGAGGCGTCTACAGGGTATCTACACACTCACAAATCAAAGCATTTCACAGCAATGCACAGTAAACTCACATACTCAGGCAGAGGAACGAAGCTAACACGAGGATTTAACTCCTTTAATCAACTTTGCATGAAGACAAAACAACAATCCAACAAAACATTCACTCCTGATAATTCAGCGTTTGTTATTTTTTAGCTTTTACTAAACAGACATAAATTTCATACATTTCAGTGATTAATTGAAGCAAAGCAGAAGCACTTTTAATGGGTTATTTCATTGCATGTGAATATGATTAATGGCATCATTACTAAATAAAGTTTAGGCTCACTGTAGAGCTGGGACGTCTTTCACTTTCTCTCAGATAGTTATTCAATCCACAGAAGTATGAAGGAGGTAACAATACATTTGCATCATAATACACCAAGTTCATCTGACCAGAAGCTGACATGAAGGTGTCTTTAGTTCAAAAAGGTTGCTGAGATCTGTTTAACTTACTTATACATTTAAAAAATAACCAATTGTGATGTTTTTATATTAAGACTTGTGTTCTTTTCTTCCCTTTTGGCCTCAAACCGAAAAGGGATTAGTTTCCTGCTGTAATAATTGACAAGACAAAGTTAATGAGCTGTGCTTTTGTCAATATGCATGCTCAGACGGTTTTAATTTGTATATGACTTGCATCAATTAAACACCTTTAGGCTGCAAATTACAGCCAGTGTTTAACATCTACACCTTTTAACTTGCTCTGCTAAATGATACGCCCACATTTTGTCATCGATGTGCCTCAGGTTTGAATACACACGTGCTTCTTTATGTCTGTGCATATTTTGTATGCCGATAAGTGTTCCTGGCAGCAGTGACACTTACCTCCTGAGAGAGGAAAGGGATGATCTGAGCACAGATGGCGCTGAGACGCTTGACAATCTCCGCCTGTGATGGAAAGGGAGACAGAAGGAGAGGGAAGTGGGTATATAATCATGCTGCATTATGTAAGGTGATAACTACACAATGAACGCAGAGCATGTGCTACACCTTTACAGCACATTAAGCTTTTGTTGCATTCGAATGCTGTCAGTGACAACTCTATGAGACTGGGAAGGAAAATCCAGCAGGAGGTGGAAGGATGAAGCACCAGGCCTCATCAGATCTTTTAGCACCTTCACACTCTCATTTTGTTCTGCCTCACACACTCTTACCCATGTCGGTGCTCCTCTGTCTCTCACCGTACCCATCAAACCCACACGTTTAGTGAAATTTTTGAAACATCTGTAAAGTGCTTTCTTCTCAGTTGGAAAATTACAGCGGAGTTTGTTTTTTTTTAACCTCCACCCATCCATTCACACACACAGCAAATGTACCAATCTTATAAATAAAGCTGCCTGCACACATCATACAAGCACACAAAACACATAAAAATGAGGACACACAGTCCAGCTATGTCTCGCACACACACACACACACACACTAAACCTCTGCTGTGTGTCTAATTCTATCTGTCTGAGTGTCCTCAGCATCATTTTGTTCTCTTCTTCACTCAGCCGTTCTTTTTCTACAACAGCTCTCACACTGAGCCATTATTACCCTATTCATCCTCTTCCTCCCATCCCTCTCCCCATCTCTCTCTCATCCTCCTCCTCTCATTGCTCGCTTTGTCCGTTTTTCCCATCTTTCTACTTTTCTATATCATTTTTTTTCTCTCCATTTTAATTTATCCCCCCTCTTTTTCCTCGGCTGCCCTTTTTCTTCCCCCGCATCATCAGTCGCTCACAGCAGTTTTTTCTTCTTGTTACTTTGCTGTCACACTTTACCACTGACATGGATGGATTTTTTTCTGTTCTTCCTCTCTCTACCAACCTTGCCTTCTCTCTGCATCACTCCATCCTTACTAACACATGTCCCTGCCACTTGAGGATGTTGGAGGAGGAGGAGAAAAAGCCAGTAAAGAAGGCAACAGAGGGCACAGGGATGATTGACGGGGCTGCACACACATGATCCTACAAAAACACTGAAACACACACACACATAATCAGCCAACCTGTCAGTTTAGTTACATTCATGCACACATCCTTGTGTCTTCTTACATGTTGATGTATGCATGTGTGGGTAGGTGACTGTGTACTGTGTGAGGCTGCAAGAAGAAAGTGAAAGTGACAAAGAGGAACCTGATAAGAACCTTTTTCCTTTTTCTCCACAACTGGGAATAGATAATTGCAGCTGCCAATGTGAAACTTGTACTTCAAACCCAAGCAATCATCTTACTGTATCAAAGTGGGATCTGCTTGACTACACTGCACCCTGGTAGCACCAATCTTTTTTACTAGATTGCAGCTGGAAATAAAACAAAGTGGCTAGGTACATGCAGTGCCACTGTTAACACCCTAAATAATGCCAACAGAAAATACCAACGGCACAAATGCACAAAAAACGATTTTAAAGCGCTTCTTTTGATTTTTTTCCACCTCTTCTTTTATTCACTGTTCAACAATGATGAGGTCCAGGCTCTGGGGAGGATTTATTGCTCCATAAAATCTGTTGCCACTGATTTTCAGTCCAGTTCTTTTGGCATAGCCCAGCCTCTTCTTTTTGTTTCCCTTCCTTGAGAATGGCTTCCTTCCATAGAAAGCATTTATGAATGGTAGCTGCATTAACTCCTTTGTCAACATGTTTTTGCCCCCCTGCTCACTTTATGATATTGTTCATCTGCTGTAGATATCTTTTGACTTCCACTTGTGGAGTTGCTTTAGATTTTTCAAGGACACACTGCACACCATAGTGTGACATATCACGTTTCCAACTATTTGTTATTTCATGCCATCAAGCCGTCCTTAAATTAACTTTTTAAAATGTATTCATATTTTTATATCCAGACACAAGTAAAAATGGAAGCAACAATGTTTTTGTAACAGTATGTTCTTAATACAATGTTTAAAGATCACATTTAAAATGTGATTCTTGCTAAATTGTCTGTTAGGTGAAGGTGCAACAGTGGTTCATCTTTTTATTAGGGTCTCTTTTCATCATTGAACTATTCATAGGGCACAGGTCAGTGGTAAGTTGTTAAAGAAAAAGAAAATCATTCCTCTAAAAACTGAAAATGTTCAGGTACAAAATTGGATAGAAAATGAGAGAAAACACAGCCAATGGCCAATGAAAATATCTGAAAGACCTTGTGGAGAACTGTTGCTCAACTGCACTTTTAAGAGATGACAAGAAAATCTGGCTGCTTGGAAGCAAAAACATTGAGAAAGAAGAGATGGCTCAATCTTTTGCACTGCTTCATTTAAATTGCATAAAGTAACCTCCTCCAGTTATTTCTCTGTAATTACACCAGATTGCCTACGAGCAAATAACAGGTTGTGCTTAGCCTGCAGATCACTCCAGATGACCTGGTTCAGTTGTGGCCAGAAAAAGGCAATCTGACAGGACTGATGCTGGATCATATGCATGATGCAAAGACAATCTGACAGAAATGGCCTGACCCACGGTTGGTCCGGGAAGCTGCTTCCCTTATTGCTCCTAGCTTAAATCAAAAGACATACTATTAAATTGACTAGAAAGATAGAAACTGCAAAGCCTGACAGAGCAAATATCAACAGCACAAAGAAAAGAGATGTGGATGGGACACATGGACAAGTTTACCCTTTTTACCTGCTCGACCATTTAGTTGGGATAGTAGCTTTTTTCTTAGTGTAAACATTAAAAGGTTTAAGTTCAGTCACTGAAAATCATTCTAAATATACACTGGGCATATGACAAATGAATTTGCTTTGTGTCATTCTCCTGACTCTTTCCTTCAACTCCCCGTCTCTCCCCACTGTTCGTGTCTAATAAAGGCATAAAAAAAATATTCTGTGCTGTGCCTGGGCAGTCCGAGCTGAACCAGGTGTCAGAAACAACACATCACAGTCTCATTCCACAGCCGGCCAAGGTACAGACACCAGGGAGTACTGGCAAAGACTGGCCGGATGAAGCGAGGAACGGATGGGTATACACAAAGCAAGAGAGGGAAATCGTCAATAAACTCCTGAGGGCAGATACGCTGCCAGCTGGCATGGAAATGTACAATGACTGAGAGCGAGAGTGAAACAGAGAGAGAGAGAGAGAGACAGAGAGAGACAGAGAGAAAGAGAGAGAGACAGAGAGAGAGAGAGAGAGAGAGAGAGAGAGAGAGAGAGAGAGAGAGAGAGGGAGAAAGATTTCTCCTAAATATTGTCATGAAACATGGTCTACAATGAGCAGTTTTATTAGAGGGAAAGATTAGCTTTCAAAATTTGACGAGAAAAAAAATCCCATAATAAACAAAATCCAGACAGCTGGAAAAGACAGCAGAAAAATGAGGACAACACCAGGACAAGGACGGTTCATTCCAGACACTAAATGACACACCTACACACATCCTCCATGAAAGAGGGTGTCTGCATGACTTTTCATCACATTAGATCACTGACAGGATGATAATAAGACCCTTTTTGCTACACAACAGAGCCAGAGGTGTGCAACAGATAATGCACAATATTATAATAACAAATGTTTTAAGATCTAATTTAACTACAGAAATTATACAGAAATCTTCATTAGGAATAAATAATTTTGTGCTTATTCTTTAGGGAGCTGTCACTTCACAACAAGCTCCTGGTTTGTACCTCTCCTTTTCACAGACCTTAATTATTCCTCCTGCGTGAATATTCTCTCAGTACTTTGTACTTTACATGTGCATTTTTGGTTAATTGTTTATACCAAAAGGTCTGTCCTGCATTTAATCTACTAGTACTGCACTGCAGACCAAGAACAGAATGATACAAGCAAACACCATATCCAGTCTAGTCTGATGAACTGTACCACAAACCACATGTCAGAAATGGAAATAATGTTACAGAATTCCAGATCAAAAAACAACAATTCACAATGATGATTTATTTATTTATTCAGAGATAGAAAAGGTGAAAGGAAGTAAGACGCGGTCTCTGGAAGTAGTAATAAAGTCAGAAGCTGAATAGATTAACTCAGCAGGTAACATAAACAGTGATCTGTTCACACATTTTTCTTTGTTTTGTTATTCAACTCGAGTTACATTTGCCTCCAAAAATACACATATATAGTATTTCATGTGATCCAGTGTGCTGCATTTACAGTGAAATTATAACATAAAAACGAAGCATGAAGCAATGATATCAAATCCATGAGCTGTTCTGAATTAAATATATTATCAAAGGATATGAAGGTCAAGATTTCAGAGTTTCACGTTCTTATGTTCTTTTCAAGGGTTCGCTTAGCTTTTTTCTTTTAATATCTAAAATGGCAGAACATTGCATTTCAGTTTTGGTTCATTGAGTTTAAATGAACCATCCTATTTTTGCACACTGAAATAGAAATAAGTGGGATTTCATTCATGTTTGGTGCTATGATACAGTGGCTGACAGGTGCAAGCATGCTTTATATACACAAACAAGCTGCATATTTAAACAGAAATGCTAGCAGGAGACGCTGCAAGTACAGAGGAGTGCTACCAATACCGAAATGTAATGCAAAGTCAGAAAGGTTACCTCTAATAAGATTGCTCATTCATGTGTTAATAATCTTAGAGAACCTTAAACTAAGTTATAAACAATGACATACCTAGCTAGTAAGAATAGCAGAGTTTGTGGTGGGTTAATTAGTTTGTGGCAGCTGGTTCTGCCAAC
>JBAMHV010000015.1:16083892-16121826 GCA_037177535.1 Pseudomugil gertrudae | reverse complement strand
ACCCGGAGAGAACCCACGCTAACACGGAGAGAACCCACGCTAACACGGAGAGAACATGCAAACTCCTCACAGAAAGGATCCCGGTTGGAGCCCCAGGGACACCAGGGATCGAACCGGCAACCTTCTCGCTGTGAGGCCACAGTGCTAACCAGCTTATTATACTGTTATTTGTAAAATAAAAAAAGAAGTAATTTTTAATGTTACATACAGTGAAACTGTGTTTAAATGTTGTTAAGTAACACATGTGTACCAGTTTAATATTGCTCTTTTATGCAATAATGTTGTTTGTTTACACCTTGTTATTTCAAAAGATATACTGCAGCCATAGCATGATCAAAAGGCACTTTTTCTGACAGATGCAGACAAAACTGAAGGCAACAACTTTTTTACAGCTTTAAATATTTATTACAATTTTTAAAAGACTTCAATAATTAAAGTGGGGCCTCATTTTTAAAACTTTGTGTAAAATCTCTACTAAAATTGTACTTATACAAAAAGAAATAGCTGCGCCAAAGTAAAAGTCTGATTTATATATGTGATTTTTAAATCATACCCTTGCCGAACAGGTTGCACAGGTGAATTTTCATCACATTCCACCCCTACACAGAATCAGCGAGTGTCTGTGGTTATTTTACGCTGAATCGTGGCAACTGAGAGGACACGTAAACGTAATGTTTCACAGAGTGAAGTCAGTACTTGTTGTTGAGGTGGAGACACATAAGGAGAACCTGTTTGTGGGTCATAGTAGTGGCATAACAACCAGAAGGGAGGCTGCTGAGTGGCACACTGTGTTCTCCACACTGCTGTGCAGCAGGGTGAATGGATGGACCCAGGCCACTGTGCAACCACATTTATTAGAATCATTTTCAAGTCACAAATAACTTGCACATCAACTGAATGTACATTTTTTGCGGTGCACACAAACAAACTGGTTCTCGCCAGGATCACAAGGTTCCAGCGGGTCAGTCAATCTAACACTGGACCCAGTTCAGTACAAAGATGTGAGCTCTCGAGCTCACACACAGCTTTCGAGAATTTTAATCAGCTTATTGATCCATCAACATGGTCTAGGACCTCTTTGTGGTCCTTAAACAATCTCCCATCCTCATCCTACTGTTGTTATAGTCTTTAAGTAGTGTAAGCTCATCCATTGTGTAGCATTGTGTGCATGTGTCACTGCAATATTTATATGCCTCCACAGTATTCATAATTAATGTGCCAATAAACACCATAGTGACATTTTATTTAATATAATTACTATGAGCATAGTTTGCTCAGAGGCAAACGTTTACTTATGGAATAAATACCTCGGTTTTTGTGCATGTCTATAATAATCCATCCTCACGTGTTTTTGACTACAATCCTACAAAGTCTAAAGTGAATGATAACAAACATGGTTTAATGTGGCTTAAATGTATTACCCATCAGCTGTGCCACCAGTTTTCTCTCTCCAAAATGTTACTATGCAAGGTTCAAAGTTAGCGCAGCAGTACACACTTTTCTCCATCTCGTTTTTTATAAGTCCAAAACTTTGCTTAGTAAAGTACTTATGCAAATTTCAGGCCTGTTTGTGAGTAAGAAAGCTTTATAAATCAGGCCCCAGAATGCTTGTAAACTATCTCACGTTACAAAACTTGATGTAATGAGGCAAATTGTCCAACCTTAGCAGCTAACAGGAAACAGAAGCCTATCTACAAGTGAGAGATGAAATAGGTAAAGTTCTTGGTTAACAATTTGACTTTTTTTTTCTTTGATATGAATCTTTTAAACAGTTTACACATTTTAATTTGATGCATGCCTACTGAATGAAAGGGACTTCTTTCCTTGATTAAAAACAGTTCAATGAAAAACTTTTCTTTCTGTTAATCTTCTTTTGCCCTAAAGGTTTATGATTTTATGGTCTTTGTTAAAGTCAAAGGACAACAGGACAGTGAACAATGATAGGTAAGATGCAGAAAAGGGCCACAGGGTAGGACTGCTTAACCACTTTTGCTGAGTTGCACCCTAAGATTTTGTTTAAAAAACACTTAATGAACTCTATGTGTTGCTATGTGAAGACACTAAAAATATGAAAAAAATGCTCGGATAATTTTAAACCACTAAAAACCAAAAATATAAAGAGCTCTGCTATTGGCAGATGTAAGTTGAAGTGAATTGGAACTGAGCTAAATAAGGAAGCATATCTGTCTAATAATTGTTTCTTACCACTAATGATGAGATTAGGGGAAAATGATCACTACAATCAGTGTTTTAGCTAGGCCTGCCTTCCTTCACTTGAGATTTTCTCAGTCAGAAGTTTTTGGATAGCTCTTGCTGGACACAAACCTGAAAAAGATTACACTCCTCCTCATCTCCTGCCATCACCCAGCTGTGTTAATTAACTCAACAGCAAAAGAGCTTCAATCTAATCACAACAGACCCCCACATCACACCATCACATCTGTAATCTTCCCTGTGCCAAACACAGGCTGCCTGCAGTATAAGGCTGATTTACAAAGTCAGTGAATGCACATGTTGTGTTTATGTACTGTACATCACTGGAGGTAACTACTCAGCTCCCAAGTATTATATCAATGAATATAGAACAACCACAGAGACTAGTGTGAGGTCCTTATAGCTTCCAACGCTGCTCCAGCGGGATCCACGGTATATATGAATTTACAATATGATAATGGAAGCGAACCAAGTCAGATAATGTGATGTGTGCATGCCGATCACCGTATCCATACAGCTTAGAAAAGAAGGCGATGAAACGTTGTCCTTTCTTTGCCTTCATACTGTGCAGATATAATCATCAGAGACAGAGAGGTGTGAGGAGTGGGGGGGGAAGTGAAAAGAGAGAAGAGGGGCAGCAGATAAAGAGAGAGGGACAATCTAAGAGAAAAAGACAGAAGGAGAATGAGATGGGGGGGGGGGTAGCTCAAAGGAAGGGTAGGAAGGCAAGAGATGACTGTTACAGCTCAATTAATGCTGGGACATGAGATGGCCCTGCCACAGATAATGACAGAGTACGTTGTGGAGGAGAGGAGAGAGGCTATACAGCGATCTCGACAGGATGTTAGGAGGAAGCTGGAGGGGGCAGACGGAGGAGGAGGAGAGGAAATAAGAGCAGATACTGTTAAATCTATTCATGATTCATTATTTCTCTCAAAGCTCCCCTCCCTCCCTTGATGTCTCTCTCTGTCTCCCCGTCTCTCTTTTTTCTGCGTTCTCTCCTTTTGCATCCACTGCTTTTCTTTTCTTGGCTCACATTTTCATTGCTACTACCCCCCCCCCCCCCCTCATCTGCTCTATGAGGTCTTTGTCTCTTCTAAGGCTCTATCCTTCCTGTTTACCCTGTCTTCTTTCATCCATTCATCTTTTCACCATTTTTCTCATCCTCATCTTCTTTCCGCTTCTCCGTCTCTCACTCTGTTAACTCTTTTATCATACTGTACTTTCTCTTCGTGTCTACTGCCTCTCTCAGTGTAGCATTTATGTTGGTCCTCTCTTTTTAAAACTTTTTTTGTAACTTCTCATCTTTTCTCACTTCATCCACATCACACACATCGTGACTTCTTCTGGTTTCATCTCAGTTTGGAGCATTTGTGTCTTTTTCTGTCTCTGGAGCTGATCTTTAATTATTTGTCTCATCTGTATCACACTTAATTTGAGACATTAAAAATGTCTATTTTTTTTAAACATCACTCATATCCCCTCTACTGGCTCCTCATTCTGCTCCTTCATCATTTCTCTTCCCCTATTCTCATTTTAAAACTCATATTTGCCTTAGTACAGCTCTTCGGTCTCCTCCTGTCATCCTCATCATCTATCCTTCCTCTGCTTCTTCCTGCTTTTCCATCTCACCCCTCACTTGGCCTCCTTCTTTCCGTTATCATCCTCTCCTCCTCCTCCTCCTCCCCCTCTCTCTATCTCTCAGAGGTGAAGCCAGCACCCAGTCCTTTTCTTCTTTTTGGCAACAAGAGCTGACAGTCCAGCACAGCCTGGCTTTGCTGCCAGCCGTCTCCCTCCTCTCCCTCTGTGTCTCTTTATCAGCTCCCTTCCTGCAGAGTCACATTTTTTCATTTCTGTGATTAAAGTAGTGCTCTAACATTTTGTTTAATGCCAAAGCAGGAATTCTAACACAAAGTTCCTTTAGACAGAGGTTTATATAGTGAGTTTAAAGCTGAACCGCAAGTTTGAAGTAACTCCAATAAGCACAAAAGTCAATTACAACTTTAACATCAGTCCAAGTTGCTAAATTATAAATTCTAATTAAGACAGCTTAGTGGCTTAAGATATATGATGGCATAAAGGCACCTCCTGAAAATGTTAGATAATTTTTTGAATGTGATAGCTGTGATTTAATTTAAAATGCATTAGACCTGAACAAATCAGAGCCCCAATCTGATAAAATGAACAGTGACAGAAGGATTCGGGTCTTGTTAATGTTTGTTTGGTGTCTGTGAAGATCTATTAAAGCAAAATGGGCAGTGTCCTCTCACCTCCTTCAGACATAAGATTCTGTAAAGCAAGTTAAGCTAAAAATACACTCAGGAGATGGGCCAAAGATGTATGTTGCAGCATTTTATCATGATGTAATGTCTCGCTTTTGTCATGCCTCATCTGGAATACAACAGTATAATAATAACAACAACAATAATAATAATAATAATAATAATAAAGGATCCCTAATCTTTCCTCCTCTCCAACTTCAGGCACTGGGTGACTTAAGCAATCTGGAGCTGCCTGTACTCTGCACTCCATGTTTGGACAGAAACCCACTGTTTAATGTCTCACTGCTATAATTACCTTGATAGTTAAATGACACATTGATTATGAGGTTAAAGTGCAGAGTGCAGACGCCTTCATTTGAAGGCATGTGAGAGACTGTTGCAAACAATGAGCTGCTTTCTGAAAGTGTATGCCAAGACCTCATAGCAAAAAGTGAAAAATAAACCCCCTCTTGTCTCGTGCTCCATGGCAGTGTCTGAGTCGACCAAGGAGAGCCAGTTAGCATGACAGATAGATGGATACCTAGATATGGGAAAGGAGGGAGAGACAGGAAAGGAAATGCCATTCTACTGGATAATGATTCTGTCTCTCTTCATGGAGGTCTATCAACTAGTACAGGTTTCACATCTGCCTTTTGGTCAATCTGCCCCAACATTTATCTGAATATCTGCCTGTCTTCCTGGATGCACTTAAACTGTCTGTCTCTCCCACACCATCATCCAGACAGTAAATTACTAAGGTACTGACAAGGAGCCACCAGCTCCACACTGATCATCAGAAAAAATGTCTTCATTTAAGCATACAGGACCTCAGCAAGGACAAGTGGAAATGTTACACAATTCACAGAGATCTTCTGTCCTGCTTTCGACATGACTGCGGAGGAACCAGTGGGTTATTTCACACACCAGACCTAACAGCCACATCCAGTAGATAATAACTAATCCCTGTCAGTTAACCTCTATCTGTCATTACCACTTCTGTAAAACATATTACACATGCACAATTATTATTTTCTCTGCTATTTTGATAAGAGCTGAAAGAGAAAATATACATTGTTGCGCAATAACCCCTTATAATACTTGTAATATCTATTTCTCACTGCTGAAATCACTTGTTGTTAGGAAGGAGTTTTTAACCCACCAAATAAAATACATTCAAAACACTTCCATTGATTTCTATCTTCTCATCTAGCTAATAGTTTAGGTGAATATAAAGATTGATTTATTGATTCTTTCATTGAAAACTACAGAAAATAAGTAAGTTAAAGATAATTGCTTGCTAAATTGCAATATCTGCTTGAATAAATGTAATTAGATTCTTTTTCAAAACTGTTCATCTCTAATTGCAAACCCAAAAATGTCATTTATTCACTGGCTGCAGCCTTCTGCTTAATTAAAGCAGCATGTAAACAGAGAGAGTGAGAAACACCAAAATATCAAGCACACACAAACAGCCTCATGAACACCTCCAGTATTCTGACACCATCAAAACACACTGAAAACAGCCTTTTCTTACCTGCTTGTGCATCTCAATGTTTAGACCGTAGGACATCTCGTAATACTGTGAAGACAAAAACAATTGTTTGCATTTTATTTGCGATTCACCTTAACGTTCAGTTTTACACAATGTTTCACGATGAACTTCTGTTGCTCAATGCAGACGCATATGTTGCTGTTACTGTGTTTTAATGAAAGAGAAGAAAAAAGAGGGAAAGTCAGAGAATGTGTGTGGAGCACTAGTTAATGCGAGTCTGTATAATGAGGTATTTATGTGTTGGGAGGAAGTTCATGTGGCGTTGCTTTCTTGACATTGTTGCTGAATGTGTCAGGGGGTTTTTATCATTTTTACTATTTGTGTCCATGTACAGCTGTCAGAAGAGCATGGCTTTCTGTGTGCATGTTTACTGCAAGCTGCTTTCCTTTTCTCACTGTTGGTATGGATTTAGGTGTGCCAGCTAACGCCTACTGGATGCCTGGTGTCAGAATAATGAGACTGTTTTCTGTAGCATCATCTTCCATGTCTCTGTTTCTCTGTGTGTAATACATGTCAGGAAAAAACAGCTTTTTCTCATCTGCAGTATTAATAGGAAATCTATACCAGGGTATTTTCAGGAAAAGCTTTGTAATGCAAGATGTAGACTTGCACTAAACACAATGTGACTGGAATGCTGGCTAAACCACATCTGAGGGCTTGTGCTGTGACCACATTTGATCTTCTTGGAAAGTCTGCAAAGTCTTGCCTGATTCTTAAGAAGAAGAATGTACTAAACAAGGGTGTTACCTCACCCTAATGCCGTTATCTGCCAAAATGAACTCACAAGGTCTTGTTCTTCGTAACCGTATGTGCACAATGGACTGGCTATTTAAATTATTAGAGGATGATGTTATAATGTGTTTGGAAAAGAGCATTTTTGTTCTTTTAAGAGCTGCCAGAATCTTTGTATAGCTGTGATCTTTAACCAATCAGATCAACAAAACACCTCCAATAGAGCTGGGAAATCAAACGTTCACAGAAGCAAAGTCACCGTTGTTGACTGTCACCAACTTCAATATCCAGACAGCTGCCCACAAAGGTCACAGTCTGAACATCTGTTCACACAAACACATAATCTGAAGCTCTGCACCAATAAGGCAGTAAAAGTTCTCCAAACAAGGTAAACAAAGTGAAATACCAGCAAACACACGTCATTATACATCTAAGTAAATAATTAAAGCATTAAAGCAGATGAAAAGTGAATTATTTCTGCTAACAGAAAAGTCTCTGAAAAACCCTAAAAAACCAGATGTTCACTGGTTGTGAAAACATTTTATTTGTGGTTATTCACTTTGAGATATAAGCAAAGGTCACATTATTTTTAAAGCTGATGCTGTGGAGAATGTGAAGGTACAAAGCAGTGGTGCATGCAAGGACAGAGTCATCGTCCATTAATTGTTTTCTGCGTATAATTTAGTTTTGTTTGGTTAAAAATCAAAAAGTCATATCTGTTGATTCACAAAGCTGCAGAAAGAAAGATGGAGATGGAACTTGGATCTGCTTAATTAGCAAGACGCTATTGTGCCAAAGTATGATCTTCTTTTGCTTTGTTACCGTTTGATCTCAAATTCATTCAAATAAAACTTTTGGGGTATTTATGAGATACAATATGGATCATGAAGATAATATTAAATAAGAGGAGTTTGTTTTTTTTTAACATGCATAGAACAGAAAGGGTTAATATTTGGTTATATATGTTTATATATTTGGAATATAAACAGCTGATCCTACAGTTTGAGTGTAAAATATCCTGAAATTTAAATTTAAGGATGGTGCAGATAAAAAGACAGGTTCGAGTAAAGTTTAGTGAGAATACAATACAGCATCTAAACAAACCAAAAGAAACAGGTTGATTGGATGTTTTAATTGTGGCAATGTTTACTGCATTTCATAGGATGTCATTTATTACTGAAAGAAAAAAGAAACAAACTAATAAGAAATAAAATAATCAGAAACTGTTGTTTTAATCCATTAAAAGTATCCACATCCCATATTACTAATATCTGTTAAAAGGAGGCCAGTAGAACAACATATCCCTTTAAAGCATGCTGTGCTATCAGAGTATGCCACCTGTGTATTGTCTATCAGACACCTGCATAATAAAAGGTGTGTGTGCTTGTTAAATGCTGCGTGTTACCACCACTGCAAGAGTGCACATTCTAAATATGTGTTTCTCTCTCTCTCTCCAGAGTGTGTTTCTATGTGTGCATCTGTAATGTTGTGGCAGGCGAGCAACATACAGACAGCAAGGATTCGTCATGGTGACAAAGACATCCTTTGCCACAGGATGGGGAATGCTCTGACTGATGGGAATGAGACATGGCGCTTCTCCCTCCCTCTCTGTATTCTCCTGCTCATTTTCACTCGAGCGTTCTCTTCTCTCCATTTATTCCCTGCCTCATTCAGTCCCTCCCCTCACACTCCAATAACTATCTTTCTGGGGCTGTCAGACTGCTGCCCCCCAGCCCACCCTTCTCACGGCTTTCCTGCTTCATTTTACTCACTTTTGAGTATTTCTTTATCTATCTATGTACCTTCAAATTCAGGTTCACTTTACTGTCATGAGCACATTAACATAAGATATTTTGATCATATCCTGTGAGGTCTACTATAAAATTTATAAATGTTTCTTGGATGAATACAAATACAATGTCAAGATAAAACAAGCCAAATAAATCCATCCATCCATTTTCTACCGCTTATTCCCTGAACAGGGTCGCGGGGGGGTGGGGGGGTTGGAGCCAATCCCAGCAGACATCGGGTGAGAGGTGGGGTACACCCTGGACAGGTCACCAGTCCATCACAGGGCCAACACACACATAGACAGACAACCATGCCCACACACTCCAATCAGCCTATCCCCAAGGTGCATGTCTTTGGACTGTGGGAGGAAGCCGGAGTACCCGGAGAGAACCCACGCTAACACGGGAAGAACATGCAAACTCCACACAGAAAGACCACTGTCTGAGCTGAGGCTTAAACCTATCCCTTACCCATCGCACCACCATGCAGCCCAATAATCATGCCTTGGTTGAGAATTATTCAGACATCAGCAAAGTTTTCTGCATGACAACAACACTGGATTCAAGTGCAGACCGTAAGCTATTTCTGAGAGCAAAAAGTAAACAATCCTGCTGGGAATCAAACCACTGTCCTTTGTTAGCTGATCAAGTAACAGAATCGGTCACACAAAAGTCCATTCTTAGACAGGTGCGAGTTTGTCTTTCACTACATTTAATACCCAGGCATAAGGTTTGTAATGCTGTGTATCACATTTAAGGCTTGGAATGGGTCATGATGTGAGGGATAAATGGTCTGTAAAATAGGTGTGATGGCAGGAGAGCCTCCAGTGGGACGGGGTCAGAAGTGTTTTTTTGTTAATGACAAAATGTAGCAGAATGAAAGGAGAAGTGTTTCAGGATGCTTTTGCAGTGAAGGACATTAGCTGGCACTTAAATGGAACATTAGATGGTACAGATGGTTGCTGACCCATAACGTACCTGAAAACATCTCAGGAGGAGAGTTAAAAATGTTCAATTTATTTACTGATGGTCTCCTGAGTGCAGTTACATTTGAGCCAACACCAAGCAGCAATATTTATGACCTTATTCTAATTATAATACAGACAGAAATACACTTTAATATAAAATCATTGTCCCCATATTTAGTATTTAACTTTAATTTGAAATGTTTTAGACATCCTCTTTCTGTTTTTCTTAAACCCCGACCCAAACCTTAACACGCTTTGTGTTTGTTACAAAAGGAAACGGTGTGTAGACTACCCTACACTGTATGCTGTTGCCATCCTCATATGCATTTTCTTCCACTTTCCCTTTAACAATTTGTCTTTCTCGCCAATTATCCTCACTTTCACATTTCTTTTGCATTCTTTCCTCTTGCCGATCCAACCATGCCTTTCATCACCCTCTTGTTTTTACCCATCTGCAGCATCTTTTTTTGCACTTTACTTCCTCATTCTTGCTTTACCCTTTTAGCCATTTCTATTAATCATGTTCCCCTTTATGTTCTCTCCCTGTTTAATGCTGCTCTCTCACACTCCACTGCCATTTTCTACTTGGCTCCCTCACTTCTCTCGCGTCCTTGTCGATTGCTGTATCTGTATTTTCTCTTTTCTCTCCCCTCATTGAGCTCACCTCTGCAGTGTATTTAGTTCTCCTTTCTTTTCAATTCCCTCATGGACACACTTGGAAAAAAAAAGAGAGAAAAAAAAACCCAAACCAAAAGCAATCTATGGTTTCTTTCACGTGGAAAAATGCACATATGCTTCACACAGACATGCAACTGAAAACACACATTAAAGTGCATGAAAGTAAACGTACTTGAGTAGCCCTTTGTGCTTCTACCTTAGCCTTTCCTTCTGCCCTCTCAACATGAAAGACATGTGACATCTCTCTTTGTTCTCTCTCTTTCTTTCTCTCCATCTCTCATCAGCCTCTTTCCTCACCTCTCCATCATTATACCTCTCCCTGGCTCTCCTTGTCTCCTTAGCTCAGTTCCTGTGTGTCTTTACTTATTTATTCTACCTCCATCTCCACCATCAGCCTCTCCGCCTCTCAATCATTAGTCCACGTCCACCCCCAAGCCCCCTTCATGTGATAGCTCACTTTTTTCTCCCACTATAACTGAGTGCGGACAAAACAAAAACAAAACAAAAGCAAAGCCACAGAATTTAAAATAAAATAAATCACTTTTGCAACTGTCGTCACCAAGGATGCTGCAAGCAGGAGTAAAATGAAGAGGTATAATAGAAAGGAAATGTTTGGATATGCATTTCCGAACTATATACTAGGTAATTTTACACTTTACATGAGAAAACTTTAGCCAATATAGAGAGATTTTGAAGGAGCTACAGGTATAACTGCACAATACCAGCGGAGGAGCAGTTAAAGGGTCATAAACAGTGGAATGGTGAATCTTGCCACTGTACAGCAATAATGCAGAAACATGCTTTGGTCATCAGCGCAGAACTTTATCTGCAACCTCATCACAAATGATCTTCAGCTGAATGATGCAAAGCAACATCTGGATCACCCGGAGTCACTCTGTGCTCTGGCATCATATGAACAGCGTTTAATCAAAGTAACACCTCACCAACTATTTCACATGTGGTTGAAAAAGTATCCCTTCAGGACGTGTGGCTTTCTGAGAATAAAACTAAAAAAAGGGCACAAAGATGGAAAAAGGGTCAGCTACTTCCTGTTGCAATGATGATTCAAACGATGAAAGCGTTCCTCCAAAAATCAATAAACTCCTTCGAGGACCTCAAGCTGTGGCTTTTGGAGTGGTGTTCACACTCCTTTATATCTATATATTCACTTCAAAAGTTTATATAGAAAAGATGTGCACCTTTGTTTGTAACCAGCACAACATTATGGAAAGGAATGTGATGAAGGCATAATGAGAGCTGCTCGGCTAACCTGTGCATGAAGGCCACACTGAAGAAATCTGCATTATGAAATGAAACAGAAACATGTTCGGTTACCTTTTGTCCAGTTAGGAGTGTGTTAATTAAACATTCCATCTATGCCATTGCTTTCCGTTACTCTCAGTGTTGTACTCCAAGGTTTCAGAAGAAAAAAAGAAACTACAGCCAATAGCACTGAATTAGTGTCGGTCTCAGTATTTTACTTTAGTGCTTGCTCATTTGTTTCCGCTGCATTTCCAGGAAGGAAAATATATAAGGCCACGCTTTAACTCTGCCCTCATGTAGCATTAATGCTGAAAATGCCCATATATGCTCCATGTCGAAGATGGCTACGGAACATTTTGTCCATCTTCTGCATCATTTTCGTGCACGATTTCTGGAGCTTTGACGGAGCAAAGAGAGCTGGAACCCACGGGGGTGGTGTTATGCAGCATAGCTGATGTGCAACCCGCAAAAGGAACATAGATTTACTACAACTACTTCTTTAAAAGTAATGTTTAAAAGATCAGATTATACTTTTGAAACTTAATGGAGTATTTTATCAAAATAAACATGAAATCATCAGCTTATGTTTTCAAATATTTTGGGTAAAACACAGGTACAACTCATGCCTAAGGAAGATTCAAACCTCGTACCTCAAACCTTGAAGCTCATTTAAATGTGAGTCGGTCAGTTTAAAGAATAAGAATTAAAATTCTCAGATTTAAAGATGGTGGATTTTAACACCATTTGATGACGTAGAAAATAAAACTACACGAGACACAGATTAAAAAATTACTAATAAGTTAAGAGTGTAAGCACCAAGTGTACAATCAATTGATCCGTTGATTGTTTTCTAAGGATACCGGAGGAAAGGGACCAAATGTGTACCAGTTGTCCAGACAGCAGTGAAGTGACTGTTGTGCTGTTTGTGCTATCTGTATGGCAACAACACACCGAGTCTGCTCAGCTGAATTACACACAGCACAAACTTGTAACTGGCATTGAAATATTTTTTATTCAACATAATACAGTAGAACAGTTTACAGCTTAAATCCTCTACGAACCTAAATAGAAGAAATTATAGCAGGTCAAACAGCAATTGAGCAAGTCCGGTAGTGACAGGTGTACCACATAGTTCACTGCATAAAGCTACTTTAACAACTGCATGCCATGACTAATATCAGTTTACTCTGCGCAGCAGAAATTACGGCTCTATAGTTGTTTTTGAAAGGTTCATCTTCCCCTGCTTACCCAACCACCCCAGATGCCTGCTATTCTGCCTCTGTTGTGTCACTGCAACCTCATTCAGCATTCTGTAAAAGAGCTATGGTTTCTGTGAGTTTTAGATGTGTGTGCTGCAAACATCAAAGCACAGGGGATTGTTTTGTGTGTGTGTGTGTGTGTGTGTGTGTGTGTGCGTGTGCCTGGCAGTGTAGCATTAAGCCAAGTGAGTGACGTCAACACCCAGCCAAAAAGCAAAGACAGGGAATATGTGTGTGTGTCTGTGTGTGTGTGTTTGTGCTTTTTGAACTCTTCTCTTACATTTGCTATTTTGTGATCTTGGAGAATACAAAGTGTCAGATATAATTGATGCTCACAAAAGATTAAATAATGCATTATGTTATGCTGTGTGAGCATAATACTGCATGCATCCAGATGAACACAGATGGTGTTAAATATACCTTTTACAAAGCTCATTATGACACTTAACCTCTTCTTTCTGCTGTATATAAAATAGATAACAGCACATATTCGCTTACTAATGCTCAGTATGTGGAGAATAAAGTAAATTCATGTGCCTTTTTGCTGTATTATTAGTGTTGATAATCATATAAACTTCACTGTGCTGTAAATTCAGTGTGTTTTTACGTGGCACACAGCAAAGCACAATGCAGTGAAAATGCCACCAAGACCCAAATTATTATGAACAAATTGTTATAAGGGCCTAATGAAATAGTACTAATATGAAACAGTTGTCAAATGTTACTTCCAAGCTTAAGTGCTTACTTTTAAAGTGCATGTGTGCTTCTACTTATTATTGCTCTCTACTTATTAAGGGGGGACTGGGACAGGTGGTAGGTGGTGGTGCTTATACTCTGGAAAGTAAATTAGAAGGAGACCCTGTAACTAGATGATGGGATTGAAAAAGCAGTAATCAAACTTTAAGCAACAGGATTATTTCAGCATCTGTGAATCAAAAGAAATGTGGTGAACAAGTGATGTTATGATCTCATTGATTTTCTAGAAACAAACGTGGTAAAGTTTTGCGCCTTATTATATAAAATAATCATAATTTTTTTTCAATAACAAATTTTGCCACATTTTTTGTCATTTTTTTTCCATCTAGCTGCCTTTTGTGTAGAAAAAGCTGTTAATTGTTAAATGCTGTCCAGAAAAGTCAGATTGTTTAAATTTGTCTAAAGATTATAATGAAGTCATCACAAACTGAATTCATTGGAGTAAATTTTCTTATCATTTATCGCAGTCTTAAGGCTTCAGCAGCTCGTTTTTAATGTCTTTTGTCTCATTTTAAAAACTATTCATTGCAAAGCCAGAAATATGTCTTGTCATGTTTTACAAGTTCAGTGTGTGCAATTCTATTTGCAGGGATCTGTAAGGGATAAAATCTCTGAAGCTTAAAATTGTTTCTGATACACATTGTGGATTTATATCTCGCTCAATGTCATCATCAGCTCCATTTTTGTATTTATTTTTGCTTTTTGGCTTGCTATGTCAGATCAGCAGATGGGTTACTGAAGATAAATGAGAAGGCAGTATAATTCTTCTGTATCTGATTGTTCTGCAACGTTCCACTTGTCTGAGCATCCTTCACATCTAACGTCTGTCTGTCACTAATAACGTACACACTGCACTGTCATCATCGGGATAAAACAGACAAAAAGAATTCCAGCATCTCTTTCAACAAGCTGTTCTCTACCTCTTTCGCTCCTGCTCCTTCTTTCTCCTACTCTTGTATCCCTCCTCCTCTCTATTCATCCACTCTAGGGAGTATTTGCTCTGTTGTTTTCCCCCCTCCCTGCCTGTACCCCCACGGTGTTGAGAGAGTGTAAGACGATGGTGCCAGACTGGTTTCTCTCTCTCCTCTTTGCATTCTGAATGAATGAATACTGGCAGACTTTAAAATAAGCTTTAGGAAGTGGGTCTAATCCAAGGTGATTTATCTAAATGGGACATTCCTGTGTGACTTTACAGCATGTTTATATTCTTACAGATTGTGTGTGTGTGTGTGTGTGTGTGTGCGAGTGTGTGTGCAGCTTACAGGTATGTGTTTAATATGTGGGTGGGTATTGGTGGGTGTTTAGGTCTTAACAAATGCATTGTTCATTGATGTCTCTAGGGTGAAGTTGTGCCTTTCATCTGCCCACCCACCCACACACACACACACACACACACACACACACACACACTTACTGTACCATCCTGTTTTTATGCATTTGCTCATTTCAGGCTCAAAATTTTTATTTTGTTATTGAATCGGCTGGACAATGAATCTGCAGTGATTAGTTGAGGCATTGTTCCACTCTCTGATTGGTTATGACACGGAAGTCTTCGTGACCACAAACTGTCCAGCACACAAGACAACGTCTACTATTAAATCTTTAAAGCAGGATTGTTCCTGTTCCTACTGAAACTATGGTTATAGCATTTAAAGTGTTGCTGTTTATAGTGGTTTAGTTGGACAAAGTATGCAGTTTGAGGGTGTTATTTAACTTTTTCATAACTGCGGTAGGAAGGTAGTATTTCAAGGCTTCTCTGATTGGTCTGGAGTATTCCCAGCATTTTAATTCTGCCTTTCTGTTTCAGTCATCTCACATTAAATTTTCACCCCAGCTCACAAAGACCTGTTAGAGGATCTTTTAAGTTGTGCAGCAGGAACAGATGTTACATTTGTAAACACAACATTCAAACTCAAACCTTCATGCCCACTTCAATCAGCTGGAAAGAAGCACTGCAAGCTGTGGTGCTGGCTGGACAATTATTGAGGAAAGGAAGTGGTTATAGTGACAACAAAGCAGTAAAGAAATATAACATAAATCTTAGGTTCCTTGTTTTTCACAGAAGAAATGATCTAAAAAGGCACAAAGAAGAAGAACCCTGGCCCAGTTAAAACATCAGCAGATTATGAAGCTTATGTCTCCATTTCTCCACTGTGTCTGTTCAGTTGAAGCCCCTGCTCTGCAACAAGAAGAGCTATTACTGCCACTCTTCAGCTGCCTTAATTTGCCTAATCTACCCTATCCCCTGACCTCAATGTAAAAGACCCAAAGCTGAAATCATCTTTAAGCTTCTTGACTTGAAAATAGTCTCAGAGCATTTAGTGTTGGATGCTTTTGGTTGAAATGCACCTTCAGTATAGAAGTGATACATTTTCAAAAACCCAAATCGACCTATCACATCTATCTATCTATCTATCTATCTATCTATCTATCTATCTATCTATCTATCTATCTATCTATCTATGAATTAATATGTGTGTTAATATGTTTATCGTTTGGTTTATTAGCTGGTTCATTTTCTCCCATTACAGATTATTTTTACAAGTGAAATTAAAAGACAGAGAATACACTCTGCGGACAATGGGCCAAGGAAGACATTTTCCAGAAGGCTAGCAAAAAAAGATTATCAGAAATAATCACAAATAAATCTTGAACAGCGATAGAAATGTAGACTTATTCTGATTAAACATAGCTCTCTTTTGGTGATAATCTTCCACCTGTAGTAAGTGCATACCCTAAGGGCCTATTTTCTCTGATTTGTACACTTTGTAGAAGCCCACTGAGAGAAAAAGCTAATCTTACTGTGAATATGTGGACACCAAAAGCAAACAGCAAACTCAACAACAACTTACAGTCATACAGTATGAATACTAGTGAATATCAGCTGTTACTACAAACTTCTAGGGCATCAAGCATTACAGCAAAAATTATTTACTGATGTATTTTTATCATTTACCTGCATGTTGTTTTAAAGCAATTCTGTATTTATTGCTAAATCACAAGTTAGGTTGAGGAATTTAAAAGTCTATGAGTAGGAAAAAGTCTTAAATACTGACCAAACATGGGATTTCCAGCTGTCAGGAAATACCAAAAATCCACAGTTGAATAAGATTCTAACACTGACTTATACATGAAAAGAAAATGCTGAATATTTCCATGTAGAGTACAATACAAGCCCAAAATAGCTTTTTCCAAAAGAATATGTGCATACACTGACCAAAGTGGGTGTGTAATGCCTGACGCAGCTAAACTCAAAGACTTCTGCAGCCTGAACTTTTGGCTCTTGGTGATTAATTCCAACACATATTTACCTCAATATTTCAGCCTTTGCTTTTCTTAATAAGTTTGCTATGTTGTGCCATCGTGTAAAATATTAAACATAAGGGAAAAAGAAGAATAGGTTACTGTTAAAAGATACATGACCGAGTCTGCAGAAGTTCAGCATCTGCAGCGTCTCCTGAAGAAAGGATTAGAACAACTGAACTTAGATTTAAAGGGTTTGTATCTATAAATACATGCATAGCAAGCTCTCTGCAGGAGATTTGGTCAATCTTTATGAATACTCTGTTTTTCCTCCACCAGACAGTTCAGACAGGTTTAGGACTCTTAAAAGAGACTCAATCCTTCCCTACATCTGGCCATACTTAAATCCCCTGGCCATCTCCCACTAACGGATGGCAGAGCAACATTTAGCTTAGCAAGGAGCAATCCTTGTTTAGATTCTGACCTTGTCATTACTACCAGGTTACATCCTTTTTAGTTCTGTTTCATCATGCTTCTGTAGCAAATGCACCGTTTTCGCCGTTGCTGTTTCTTGTATTTCTGCATCCTTTTTGCCAAAACGTTTCTTCAGTTTTTATTCTTGTCTGTGTCAATTCTCTTCTGTACCCTCCATCTCATATGTCGTTCATCTGTTTCTACTCTCCAGCCACCCCCCACCCCCCACACACACACCCCTTTCCTAAGCAGTCTGTGACTGTAATATTGCTGAAGAGAACACAGTGTGTCAGCCTGAATCAGACAGATGAGCTGGGAGGGAAGTAAGAGGCTGAGAGCCCTGCATTAATCCACACACACACACACACACACACACATTTTTACCCTGCCTGAGGGGCCTCAGAGACAGACACCACAAACATATGCAGTGTTCCTACAAATGACCACCGACTTAATGTTGCAGTCCGGATACATGTCATGATAAATAAGAGGTGATACCATCATAACACGTATCTAACATATAATTTCTGGTATTTTTTACATATACAAATTGACGCCTCGTGGTTTGTGTTGATTGAATATGCTGCTATTTGGGAAACAGCACACAGGTTATCCTTAAAAAAGTCCAGCTTGTGTCTTTATATATTATTTATTTTATTAGTGTGAGACTGGGAATTTTAAATGAACAGTATGACGAAGGCACATCTACACTTCCACACAATCCCGAGGAAAGAGTCTCCGCATGCAGATTTTCCAAAGTTCTGCACATGTATCAAGTAGAAGGAGACAGAGCAGTGTTTTGTGTGTTTATCGTCATTATTGGGTTATGTAGTTGCTTGTTTTAGTGGGGGTTACCTGGGATTCTTCTGAGAGATCTATGGCTATCTTTTGCAACTCTAAAAATAAAGTTTTTAACTGTTAAGGCACTTTTATGCTTTCTAACAGGTTTGTCCATTTCAAAACATTGCAGCCCACAAACTCCATGTGTACTTCACATCGGCAGTTTAACTAGTGTTCACACAGCCAAAGAAAAAGTGTAGAAGCATTTATCATGGTTAAGGTTTTGTTGGTTCTTAAACTAGTTTATTGATTAATTTTCAAGATTGCCTTGACCACAAAGATCTGCTATGGACATAGGCTACCTGTACGCAATTATTTTATGTATATAATAAACAATCTATTTTCTAGACCCGTTTTATTTGATTTGATCAGGGGAGGGTCGTAGTCACTGAGAAACCATAGTACAAATGGTGTTTCAAATAGTAGCTGCAATGTAAATGAAGCCAATATAAATGTTTCACTCGAAAGACAATAAAAACACAGCAGTTCATGGAGTTGAGTGATTATATACCAATGGAAACACAGATGTTAGTTATGTATTACATTTTTCTGTCATTAGCCTTCCATTCACTGTGGCAGTATGGTTATGAGGGTACAGCTTTCTCCAGTTTTTCCATGTGGTTTGGTATCAGGTTTTGTATTTGACGAGTGTTCATAGCATCATTTACCACATGAAAGCTTGCCCACAGTCTCAGTCACAAGGGACCAGGATAAAGACATTTTACACAACTAATAAAAACACCACATCATCCAGTAAGGTGAAGAGAAAAATAGGAGACTACAACTTTTGACTTGTATACAACTTTTATCCTTCCATTTTTATTACACAGAGCCTTGTGTTTATCTATCTTATCTTTGTAACAATCAAGCACAGGCCAGCAGGGGTGAACACAGCCCTCCAGGCAGGAGTCTTGCCTACACTTGGTGCAGCCCATGTGACCAACACATCTACACTCCCCTCATTAGCCGGGGCTACAATGCAACCTTATTTAAAAATACACAGTGGAATTTCAGGAGAGTAGTGAAATCTGAGAGCCATGAATTATAAATACAACAGCCAGAGAAGAGAGAGACGCCCACAGACACTACCAATGTGTGCAGCTTAATGCTTGTGTGTTTGTAGCTACCAGTAAAAATGATAATTGTGTTTCTATTCAGATGCAACGATATGAGCCAACTTAGTGGTGCTGCCAATATAAGACATTTATTTCATCTAAAAAGTTACAAGGTACTGGTCTGCCAAACATACCAACTAACTGCGTCTAACCCTAGAAATGCTGCACTGCAGCAACACAGAAGCTATTTTACATGAATGTAAGCATTCGTCGACAGTTAAGTAAATGCAGCGTTCTCAATTTCCATCTTAAAAAACACCCAGTAAGTGCAGACCCCCACAAAGCAGCTTATTTCTCACACACATTATGATCACATTCATTTTATATGTATATACTAATCGATGCCTAGATACATTAACAATGAATCCACGGTGTGTTGGTGATATTGTGGTGTTTGCTGCATGTGTGTTCTTTTGCAGTCATTTTTCCTGCTCTGGATTGCAGTATTCAGATAAAAGGATGCAGATCTATCTATGATATCTCGTGAAACCTGTTGGCTACTTCTCCAGTAATATATACTGAAAATGGTCCAATGATAAAGAATCCTTTAGAAAATTTCTGATCCAGATGATGATGATCCTGATGGCTTCTTAAATTGAATAGAGTCTAAATTAGACCACCACCCATTCTCAGAAAAACAAACCCAATGAAATTCTGCCCAATAGTTGATGCATAAAGTTACTAAAAAAACAGGCAGATAAAAGCAAAGTTGCATGGTTGTGCAGTTGGTTAGCACAGTGACCCGACAGCAAGAAGGTTGCTGGCTTGAGCCTTGGTTGGGGCGGGGGTCCAACCAGGAACCTTTATGTGTGGAGTTAGGGTTAGGGGCACTCTGCCTTACTCCCACAGTACAAAGACATGCACCTTGGGCATAGGCTGATTGGAGACTCTAAATTACCCATAGGAATGAGTGTGTGTGTGTGTGTGCATGGTTGTTTGTCCATGTGTGTCGATCCTGTGATGGACTGGTGAGCTGTCCAGGGTGTACCCCGGCTCTTGCCCGATGTATGCTGTGAATCGAGACCGGTAGTAAGCGGTAGAAATAGGATGGATGGATAAAAGCAAACAAATAACTTCAGCCATTTCTTTTTAGGAGGTAATAAATATATGCACAATGTAAATGCAAAAAGAAAAAGACTTTAAGAATGCTTAACACAATGGAAACAATTAAAAGCATTTGGTCAGCTGAGCTGAGAGCATGCTGTGGTGTGTATGGATGAAGTAGATCTATACATGGATAGAAAGAGGCAACTGATCCTAAAATAAGCAGGAAGCCAGTGAAGAGATGCTAAAACCGGAGATTTGCGCTCTCGTTAAAAACGTTGTAGTTGCGTTCTATACAAGCTGCAAGCGGGAAAGCGCTTTCTGGCTAACTCCAATAAAAACTGAGTAACAGTAATCCAGGCGTGAGCTAATAAAAGCATGAATCACTGTCTCGAGATGACGCCTTGATAAAAGGGGCTTAATTTTTGACTGCTGTCTCAATTGGAAGAAGCAGGACTTCTTCAGGGTGTCTATCTTCAGGGAGGGGTCCATTTTCACACCTAGATTTGTGATGTTTGAATTTTCATTTACTGCCGAAGAGGAAAGGCCCAGGGAGATGGTGCCATAAGCAGTGGGATTACAAAGTATAACCTCAGAATTTCAGTGCCATCCAGCTTCTGATGTCACTGAGATAATCTAAAAGAGACTGAAGAAAGCCATTTCGCTTTAAGGGGAAATAGACCTGATAGTCATCAGCGTACAAGTGAAACGGCACTCTAAAATTAGCAGCTAGTGGCAGCAGATAAAAGGAATAAAAGAGGAAGACCAAGAAATGAGCCCTGTGGTATCCCCCAAGGATGAGCAGCAGAAGTGGACATAAAATAATCCATCATGACACTAAAACTCCTGCCAGATAAATGAGAACTAAATCATTTCAAGGCTGAGCTAGTAATGCCAACACACTGCTCCAACCAGGAGAGGAGAATGTCATGATCCACTATGTCAAAGATAGAGGTTCAATCTAAGAGTTCCCAGAATCTATTGCTGTAAATATGTCAACAAAGACCCTCAGAAGTGCTGATTCAGTGCTGTGGTTGTGTATGTAATGACTAAACTAATTTAACTCATCTAAAACCACTAAAAGATCAATTCAAATGAGTTCTAGTCAGATTTTACAAATATTTAATAATGTTCTGTTTGTCGTTTATCTAAAAAACTGTCATCCAAACATCTGTGTTACAAAGACAGAGAGTCGGCCACCACATTAAACCATGTGTCTGATCGTGTTTAGGTCAATGTCATCATGCTAAATCAGAAAGCGTGTGTGGCATCGTGGAGCCACTGTGAATTAAACCTGTTCAGGTGCAGCCTGAACGTGCTGTGATCTGAAGAATTTAGAGGTTGGGTCAACGCATTGGGGGCTTTACAGCGCTCCCAGAATCCAGAGCATCTTTTTAGTGTGGGGGGTGCTCACATGGATGACGTGTACAACAAAGCAGAATCCAGATTAGCTCTACAACCTAAAATCTCCCAGAAGAACATTGAACTGCATTAAGCAGATTGTGCTTATTTATTTATTTCATAGTTTCTAACATGGCTGATTCCTGTAGTGTGGTTGGAGATTTTTCATTCACAAACCTGAAAGCAGTTTCTTTCAGTAACAACACACTATACTTGTGATAAATGCAAGAACACTTGCAAGATGCCAAATAAGAGGCGCTAATGATCAAGAGTGCAAAACTTATGAAACCTTATCACTAAAATAACAATTAAACATTAACTGTTCTGCTGACCCCTCAGACCTTCTGTCTGTTTTGCTGAATGCAAATCCAAGACTCACTATTTACCTAAAAGTCTGACTGCATGCTGTCTTTGCAACTTAAGCAGTTAAAAATCACAAAAATAACCAATATGCATCAAGTGCACATAACTCTGTGTAAACACCTCTCTACTTTTATATCTAGTATTTATAAGAGCTTAACACTGATGAATAGTAAAGGCGAAAGCAGTGCAGTGTGGTGAGCAGAGCCCCAGTCTGTGGAAACAGGCCTCAGTGTGGATGACAGGCCTAACGAGCTAAATATAGCCTTCTGGGTTATCTCCTCTGTGGGCGCAGCGAGTCCGTTGTTGCTTCACATTATTTACGTGTCTGTGCGTGCAGCCTCTCTCTCTCTTCCATTTCACGCCCCCCCACACAAACACATCACTATCGCTTGCTCTCTGTGTTGCATACTCATTTTTTTCTCTCTATTTCAGCCCTTCATTGCATCTTTTCCCTCTCCCTCCATTTCTTCTCTCTGTCCCTTGGCATCCTTTTGTCATTTCCTCTCTCTCATTCCTATTCTGCTTTTTTCACTCTTCTCCTTTTCCTCTGCATATCTCTCCTCTCTCCATCAGTCTCTCCCACTCTTTTTTCACTCTCTTTATCTCTGCTTTCCTTTGTATCCCTCCCTCAACAGCTCCCTCTTTTTTTTCTGTCTGACACTCTGAGTCGTTTTTCTCTCTAGCTATCTTTCCCTTTGAGCCTGTTTCTCTACATTCTCTCTCTCATTTTCTCTCCCTCTTTCCCTCCCTCTCATTTCTGAGCCATGCCTATGAAGCAGCAGTGCAGTGTGTTAGCCATCCACTACAGCACAGGGAGCCCCTGTTCAAATAATACGGCCAGAGGTGCTAAATGTCTGCCATGCTAGCCTACATAGATGTGTCATCAGCATCTGCAGATCCCTGACCTCATGCCACAGGGAACAGTTAAAGCCCAGTGTTGAACTTAAGCATACAGCATAGATACTCTCCCACATCTCTAGTTTACCACTGCTGCAGTGATAACAAAGGTTGTGACATTTATTATGCAAAAGGTTTAACTGAATGCCACATATTGCCATTATGGAAAGATAGAGAAATGCATCAAAGCTGGCACATTGCCTCTCCTACTGCACAAGAAGGAGATTTGCAGGTGAAAAAGCTTGATGTTGGTCTGTGCTCCACACAGTACATCTGTTAAACTAAACCAATGGGGAGTGGCTGAGATCAGGCAACATGGTGCTTATAAAATGTGGTTTTCTTTTTTCCAGGTTTGTTTTGTGATGTTACTTTTTCTCTCAGTATGATTAATGGTATGTACCAATGAGAAGCTCCATTTTTAAATAGCCATTTCCCTCTGGAATAAACAGAGTATGTTTTATTTAATTCAAATTGGTATGGAAAGGACCTTTAATAAACCCTCGAGTTTGCTTTGTAGTCATTTATTTAAAGTTTTAGAAGCATGCAAAAAATTAAAAATGCAGGGAATTATGAAAATATTCTTAAATAAAAGCTGAAAAGACGTCGCAACTCAATTGTAAAAGTGAATAACTGAATAAATAATGGCTTTACAGCCAACTTCTGTCACTTTTACTGATCAGTCACTGCTTTGATCAGAAGTGAAAACGTAAGGCTGGTGGCAAGTTAAACTTCTATATTTAAATTGTTATTTTAAAACTATATGGCTCAAGTATTTGCCTGTGAGAAAATAATAATAAAGTCAGCAGAGTGACTGAGTAATGCTACACGCTGGGTAGTGAATTGACCATGACTGTACTGAAGTAAACCAGGGTGTGCTTTAATTCTTATAAAAAATATTTTCATCTTTAACTGGGAGGAAAACATGTTTAGGTTGTTGTGGGTCATAAGACTGAAAACAACACTCACGTCTTTTCATCATTCATCAGTTTCGTTGTAGTTAAATGTGGATGCAACATTTTCTTCACTGTAAGGGCTTTTATACGGACACAATGCCACCTGTATACAAATGTTTTTATGTTGATTTCCTTCTTGTCTGTGTGCTCTGATTTGTCTAAATGCCAGCTCACCTTTCTGCTTGCTTTTCTCTCATACGGTTTGTCTATCTGCCTGTCTGCGTCTCTCTCTGTGTCTATCCATCTGTGTGTCTATCTTGCTTACAGCCCTGATCCAGCCAGCTCTCCCAGGTTTATGAAATGCGAGCAGCTTAGCAGATGGTGCATATCGTATTCTGGTTGGCTCTGTGTGGGTTTTGTACCACAGACGAAGGCTTACAATACATGTGAGCCTTTAGTCACACAGACGCACTGACACAGGGAGCTCAGCCTGTTAGTGCATGAGAAGAAAACAAAAAAAATGCCAAAGAAACAAACTAAAAAATATAGAAGGTCTGAAGGAGAAATACATTGTGAGGAATAGAAAATGTGAGGAATAGAAAATGTGTGTTATGGAGAGAGGAATTAAGAAAGCAAGATAAACAGCGTAAAAAAACCCCTCCACAGCCACGCAGAGAGAATCAGTAACTTTGTTTTATTATCATTCATATTTAAGGGCCTTCCATCTGCATACAAGATGTTTTTAGAGTAAATAATCACCAGAAATTAGCCAAGTGAATGTCATTATTTCAGCATGTTTTAATGTGACAACCTTTAGCGAGCTCAGGAGATTTACTCCGGCAATTACTCTACAATAAGCAAGAATGTAATTTCATACAACCTAACAAAAGAGACAGAGCAAAATTGACATAGATAGCTCCCACTGATACAAATATCAAACAACAGTCCAGCTAGGAAAGGAGTCCACTGACTGTAATTCTTCTGGAAGAATCCATCAGACTGTTCTCAGACAGTTAAAGGTGTGGTTAGACTTACCATGATGTAGTGTCTCTGCATCTCTGTCTTCTCACTGGCCAGTTTCTCACATTCCAGCTTCAGGCTGCATTAGGATGAAAACAGATACTGTAAAAATACAATTTGCATCCATTAAAAACTAAGTAGTACAAATCAATCATGGTGCCCTGCTCACGTGAGGTGACCAAAAGTTATTTCTATCCACATGGCTCAGAGTTATACTGAGAAAAATCCTCTTTATGGAAGAAATAGCTAGCAGTGTGTGTGTGTGTGTGTGTGTGTGTGTGTTAGTAAGTACTGGGATTCATCATGCATCATGTACAAGTGTGTGTGAGGCTTGTGCATTACCAGGTTTACTCTCAAACGTGCTTCAAATTTGTTGCATAAGTTGGTAATGGATTAAATAAAGTAAAAATTATGCAGATGAAGCTTCACAAAATTGCCTTCTTATCCAGGTGGAAGGAAGCAGGTGTATTTATTACTGTTGTATTAACACAAATCTGTCCATGATGGTTTAAACTGTTTTTGTTTGTTTCTGACAGCCAAAATCAGAAATATCAGGTGGATTTATGATATGAAAAACTATGACGTCATACTATTTATATTTATATGTGTGTCTCTCTTACTGAGATTCACCATCCCAACCAGTTTCAATAAAAAGGAGTGTTGCTGTATCACAGCAGGCTGTTAAACTTCCTCACTGAGGTGTGAGCAAGATGCTGGATGTATTAACCAGCGAGTTAGCCAGAATCCCTCCTGTCAGCTACATGATGATCAGTGAACTTATTAATCACATAGAGCCTGCTACAGAGAGGAGCCACAGTCATTCACAGATTTTCCTAGTTTCTAGGAGCACATGCCTATAACAGAAAAAAGACTTACACTGTGTAAAGATCAGATAAAATAGCTGTGTGCCATTGAAGTGTGTACTTTTTTTGTAAAAACAAAATTTAGAAGTGTTTTCTTAAAGAACCTAGTCTCCTCTAATGGTCAGCTTTACAGATGTGAAAAGGAACCACAAATAACCCCGGACAAAAACAATCACTGACATTTATCAGGTCAATTTGTGCCTTCACAAAAAGAGCATAGATTATATCTATGCATGATTATA
Source organism: Pseudomugil gertrudae (assembly GCA_037177535.1). NCBI lineage: Eukaryota > Metazoa > Chordata > Actinopteri > Atheriniformes > Pseudomugilidae > Pseudomugil > Pseudomugil gertrudae. The sequence goes on along the minus strand of JBAMHV010000015.1, from coordinate 16,095,958 downwards.
TGTGCCATGTGTGTGACTTTACCTGTGATATTGAGCCTGGAGGAACTGGAATTCCTCCTTGATTCGATCCAGAGTTTCCAGGACTGTGAACTTGAAAGACTGGCCAGGCTGTAAGGGGACCTGCAGCATACAAGAGAGAAGGAGTGGATGGATAAATATAATACTGAGGTGAGCCTGTGTGAATGGATGCGCCTGAGCAAGAAGAAACTGTAGGTACAGTCCCACTGCTGTGTGCATTCAGCACCATGTGAACCAACATCTATCATATGAATGTGTACGTGTTGCCACTGTGTGTGCTTGGGTATGTGTGTGTCAGTGAGTAAGGCAAGGGAAAGGGGCGAGCCAAGATGAAAGTGAGAGGGAAGGTCACTTCCCCTTCCCACACATCATAAAGCCTTGTCCTCTGCCTCTCTGTTCTCCTCCTCTAATGACTCTGCTTCCTTCTCTCTACTGATTCCATCCTTTTTTCCTCTCCTTTTTTCTCCTCTCCCTCTCTTCCACATTAGCATCCTCTCCACTCTGCCAGGTTACTAATGTATTCCAGCCTACAAAGAGCTGAGAAGGGAGGAAACATCAAATGAATAACTTATAGGGAATCACGGCACCGTCTCTCACCTGCTAAAAGCTAAAGAAAGGCCCAACAAAACAAGCAACTCCCAGGGGGTCCACCACCACCGCCAGCCCTCCATGTCTGTCTAAAGCGCTTTCGACAGCAGCCCGCCTCCTCCATAGTCTCCATGAAGTTGGAGAAACAAGGGCACTGTTGATGTTTTTGATGTTGTGGTTGTTTTCTTTAGGGATGGGGCTGGAGTAAGCACAAAAGGCTGTCAGTTCTCAAGGATATCTTTATGTAGAAAATCTCTCCCTTATTTTATTTGCATTCGTCTCCTTTTTCTCACAATTTAAACTGGTTAACTTTTTTTCAATCCCACGGGACTCATAATATCCACCTGACAGGTTTTCCCACCGGTTCACCTACTTTGTCTCATTTTTACTCCCTTATTTACTCCTATTTAAGCATTTTGATTTTTTTCTTCTTTTTATTAAATTATTATTATTTTATAAACTGCTGCTTTGGTCTACTACAGACTGCTGATAAGCCCAAACCACATATTCTGGTAAACACTGAAACTATTATATAGTTTTAGTTTATAATTTTGATTTGGATCATGAGTTATTATTCACAGCCGGAGTTATTATTCACAGCCGGAGCAGTACATTGCTGTGCAGGCTGGGACAGTGGCTCTTGCAAGTCTTTGCCCATGAGCTGCAGAACTCACATTGTTAATGCTATATTGGGTAAAAATTTAGTTTTAAAACTTGTTGCGTCAGTAATTATTCTTACAAGTCAGAATCCAGCCCACTAAGTTAAAAACAGTATGTAGGAAGAGTCTGTTGTATTCTTTTCCACCAGGAGAGCTTAATTTTCAAAAGGGTTCAGCGAGCAGAGGACTTCGTTTCACATAGATATCATGGTGCTACGAGAGACAACTAAAAGTGCTGACTGATCAATATCAATCAATCAATAGTTTTTTTTATAGTGCTTTATAAACGACACTCAAAGGTGACCAAAGTGCTTTCCAATAAAACCAGTGCAAACACAATATAATGACAGAAGTCCATCAATGAAGTATAATAAAATGAAATAACATGTCACAGTAATTGTAGGTATTAAAAGTCAGTCTGAATAAATGTGCCTAAAAAGACCCAGATCCGTTACAGAGCACATAACAGAAGGAAGTCAGTTCCAGAATCTGGGCCCAGGTGCAGAAAAGCCCGGTCGCTCCGGTGCTTTTGGGTCTTCCGGCAAAAGTTGGTTAGAAGACCTCAGTGCTCTGTTTCAGTTTCGTACCACATGGAGACCACATAATAACAGTTACCACTTTGCAAATGTCATAGTATCCAATGAAGCAATGAGAATTAGAACTAGAGATCACTGTCCCTTATCTGTGGATGCTTTCATTTACTCATCCATCCATCCAACCATCCATCCATTCCTCTGAACTGTGTGTTAAATTGTAGCTAGGTGGCAATCCATGCATGGCTAAGGCTAAAAGATTGCTGGTTTTGGTGGCGGGGCTTCATTAGTCCAGACAAGCACAATTCAATTAGATTGCAATTAGTCCGATGGTGGAGGTCAGAGTCGCAGTGGGTTCCCCGGTAATTAATCTGCAGAGCCGAGCTGAGCCCGAGCTAAACTGAGCTGAGGCAGGCATAGTGGGGACATCTAGATGGCTGGATGGGCTCAATACACACAAACCCTGAGGATGTGATATGTGTGAGCATTTGTGGGAGGGGTGTGTGTGTGTGGGGGGGTGTCTGCCAGCAGATCCCCACTGACCTTGATTTACACAACACACACACACACGTACACACACAGAGTGGGGAAGGTGTGTAGGGGGTGGGAGTGTGGGGGGTAGATAGCAATCTGGCGACACACACACACACAAACAGAGCCATAAGCGCATTGAAAAAACACGTCAACAAACAAACACATGCTACTTCACATGCACATTAACATTGCACATACAGAACACACAAACCCAAAGAGGGAGGGTGGGGATGGATGGATGGATGGATGGATGGATGGATGGATGGAGAGACTGACGGGAAGAAAAAACTCAGGAGAGATGGATATCCATCTGACAGATGGAGGGATGGATGAAGGGAGTGATAGACTAGTCTGACATTCTTACAGAGAAATGAAAGCATGAGCAGAGAGACAGATGATGAAAGAGTGGTGTGGCCACTGACAGAGAGATAGCTAGCCATTCATCCGTCTGACACAGAGGGGAAGGGATGAGGAGATGGAGAGTGCAAAAGAGAGACAGACAAAGAGTGTCTTTGCTGTAGTCAACACAGCCTGGACGCTCTACCTCGTGTACTGTCCATTGGCCTGTGGTAATACGCTCCCACCATCTGCTGCAATCCACACATGAGCACACGGCACACAGACAAAGTGCTGTTGGCAGGTTACATCAGCAGCACTAAGTCATATAACAAAGCCCATAGTCACAGATCAGTGTTTCCTCTACCATTATGTTATATATATATATCCAAATGCCAAAATCCAAAACACTGAGGAATACACGAGATATGCGAGTCGCAACCGTTGGTGTCAACATTACAGCCTGTGTGGTTCATCGATGGTTAGAGGGATTTTAATTTCTTTCATCTGTTGGACAAAAACGCCATAAATGCCTCACTTTTGATTCACCAGTCACACCTTTATGAATGAGTTTCATAGACCCTGGAGAGATCAAGCTTCTTAAAAAGGAAATGAAAAACACAAAAAAATGAGCGAGAAGAACCTCAGGATGGAGAAAAAAATATTTCCTGCTGTCTGGTACGAGGAAAGTGAGAACATTTAAAGGAAGCAAGGATCCAATTAGTTCATACTTTAAAGTAAGAAAGAAAATCTTTCTCAAGGACACTTCAATCAGCAGGAGCAAGACTGAGCTTTAAGCAACATGACAAATAATGTGTAGCTATGCATTGTTTACAAAGACCGAAGCATTAGCCAGGCATGCCATTTGTACACCACATTTTTTGTGTTTTACCTCTCAGGAAGTAGTGCAGACTGTTAGGGGTGCAGTAAGCACGTCACTAAAGGTCAAATGAAAAAAAAACTACAACTTCCCTACATTTTTATATGTTCTTTATGTGTGCATGAAGTATGCATCCAGCATAGGGGAGCTGGTTGTCAGGGAGTCCATCATGAAGAGTAGAGGTGAGAAAAGAGAAATAAAAGGGTTATTTATGCACAAACACACAAATGCAGAATGCTGTATATCTCATGTGGGACAGCAGTCACTCACAATTTGGACTAGCTGGCATCGGCAGGCAGAGAATTAGGTGAGATTATCTAGGGGGGGGAGGAGAGGTGGCTGAAGGCTCTTTTAATGTATCACATACCAGATCAGAGGTTAGGCTTAGTTGCCTTAACAATCACCTGTATTTGGGTGTGTGTCTCTTTGTCTAACCACTTGTCAGCCTGTTATAGCTCTGATTACAAGACTTTGTTAATTAGCCATCAAAGTGACATGATGACATATGAGCACAGCTGACAAAATGACACATAATTTTAGCACAATGAAGGCCTCAGTCAGCAGCACGACGGATAAAATGTATGGCTGTCGCACAATAAAGCTGTCCTGCTCAGCTGTAGCCACCACAAAAGGTACATTTACTCACGATTGATGATCAGATGAAAAGTGTGAACCCAACTGCTGGATGCATAAATCACGATTCTACTTTAGTCCCGTTCTACTTTTTAAGAAAAAGCTTATGTGCAACTTTTTGTGCTCTACTTTACAAGTCTTTTGTCTGTAATATATCTAACCTTGTTTCTGCTTCTTTTCTATTTGTGTATAGTTCAGTATCTTCAGTCCTCTTGCAGTATGTGAAATAACAGCACATTATAAGGTGTTCTGCAACCCAGAATGCAACAAATGAGTGTTGCTATGCTTACACAGCCACTTTTTCAAATGGTGAAGTTATTTAAAAATATGGGAATTGATGAAACAGAACCTCTACAGTCTTGTTTCAACAGCTGTAAAGATAAAACTTTTGTCAAAATGCACAAATAAAATAATTTACCTATTTTTTAATCTGGCAATCTTGCTCATCGATAATTTATGGTCACATTTTGTGCTCTTGTTGCCTTTTTTCTGAAGGTTAATGTACTCTCATCTGTCTGTGTATCAGCCTGACTGTCACATAGAAGCTTTCTGTTCAAGCAGCAGCTTGTTTCTTCACCAGCACAAGAGAAGCAGCAACTGTGAGACAGATGCACATCTGGGATTTATTGGGAAAGACATGAGTTGTATCTGTGTGTTTGTATTCTGTCTATCTCTTTAGCTCCTGGCACACTTTTGACCAACCCACAGTATTCACACACTGCATATGCAGGCATGTCTATGCATGAATGCATTAATTCAAACAAAACACCCAAACATTTTCTCTATCTAGTGCCCTCTCTTACAGCTCCACCTCCTTTTTTCTCCTTTCACACATTACTTCTTCTTACTCCCTTTGTTCTTCCTGCATTGCTCCAAGACAAGCAGGGACACATTCAGATTCAACACATTAAATAATAAGTGGCTGGTGAAATATTTAGGAAAAAAGGCACATGAATAGATGAGAAATGCCAAGTGTGGAAGAAGAGTGTCAGTGCCCCATGTGTACATGCCTGTGTGTGTGTGTTTGAGTGTGCAGCAATAAGCACGAGCAACACTCAGACTGAATAAAGGTTGAAGGAAATGCATCTTAGATATCAGCCATCATTTTATGCCACCTTGTTAGTTAGGTGGTGCGTTCATTGGGCAGAAAATCAGCAAATATCTTTCTTACTTACTTTTGTTCCAGCCAATCATTCAGACTATAAGCCAGCCAACAATCAGATAAACCTAAATTCACAGTTGTTTAATAAGCCTGCCGGTTTACCAGTTAACACTGCAGTGTACCAGTCAGCCACTAAACCAGTGGTGGATTACAAATCAGGGAAAGATTGGAAGCCATGTGAGTGTCTGGACTCTGCCCAAGCTTGGCTCTGATCATTTCTTTTAATGGCAAAGAAAAGAACACAAAAGACAGGATTTGAGGACAGAGAATGGCCTGCTTTTCATCATAAAGCAGAGTTATTCTGGGTGGCTGCTGATGTCTGATCAGAAGTTGTGGGTTGCTTTATGACTTTTGCTCCTTTTGTGTGTTGTTTCATTGCAGCTGGATTGTTCTTTTAGTGGCAGCTTTTGAAATGATTTGTGAAATTGATGTAAACAAGACAAGGGCAATAGAAAGGATGGGAGAAAGTCAACTGTGGGAGGTGACAGTGATCTGTTGTGTTGTTTACCATTCATGGCTTTCATTATAGCCACAAATGCTGGGAAAAAACACACAGTTTGACACTGTTTGACACAGCGGTATGTGAAAAAGAGACAAGTCTAACCAAAAAACTACAAAAAAACTAAATAAATTCCACCATTATAAATGTATTCAAGTACTGTCACTGTAACTACAAAGTAGCAGCTCATTACAAATATGTCCTTAAAGTACACACATAAAAATCCAATTTTACTCTCTATTATTTCCGTGACCACATATTTGAAAATGTTATTCGTTTCACGGCCAAACGACAGGAAAACGCTCCACTTGGACACTCAAGCAAGATTACATATTTTATTTGAAACATTTTTCCCACATTTAATTTAGCTTCACACAGACTGCCATGCTTTCTACTTTGATATTGACTCATGCTTTTCTCTCCTTATCTCTTTGACTTCTATTCAAATGAGATGTTTCATTGTCATTACTTAGATTACTAAAGGACAAGGACAATGCCATAATACACCCTACAGCAAGTTTGGTAAGCTGTCAACTGTGAACTTTGTAATTCAGTGATGCTGCAGCAGTGGAACATCAACACTTTCTGCAACTACGCTGACAGCCAAACTCCAAATTTCTCTCTTTATTCATTTTATCTCTCTGTTTTCTGTGCATCAGATTACTGTGTATTCTGCTAAATAATCCCTGTCTTGATCTTCATCCTGCAGACTACAACACTGAGGGGAAAAACCTTGTATATAAAAAAAGTTGGACAGAGTAAAACGTCACACACAGCCAAACCTTTTACAGCCCGAATGTGCAGATGTGTGTAGAGAAAGCGGCTGTGCTTGTTGATGAGGCAGCAGGATGGATGGATGATGGATATATGGAGATGTTAAACATGTGTGTGCAATTTTAAACCCATACTTTTATCTGTTTATGCATGTATCTTAGGTTTGAGTTAAAATCCATCCACAAACACACACACACACACACACACCTGCAACTGGATGTAACAGCCAGTGGAGGGCTTGTACATTCATAGTATAAGTTGAGATCGAACCAGTACATGTTAGTCTAGTTGGGATACGATAAGCGCACATATACGCAAATCACCATTTTCTCCTCTTCCCCTTCCTCTCCTACATCCTGACGCATACTTAACCAGTTGCAAACACACCCAAACTCAAATACAGCAAACATATGCAAAGGTTTTGTGATTTCACATGTTTACATTCTTATCCATCTCACATTTTTTCCACAGCAGGACAACCAACCTGGGCAGTCGCCAAAAGAACAAACAAGTTAAGGAGTCTTGCAACAGATGCTGTGGACCCAAAACAGTGCTGATTTCACAATCGTGTGTGATTGCATGACAAGACAAAGTTAAACTAATTCCACATAAAAGGAGATGCAGGTACTTATCAATGTTCAAATAAGTGCCCAGCAAAGGACTATTAAAACAAATACCTTAAAAAGCAATGCTATTATCTTATAGTTTTCTTCTACTTGGAGAAAGCTGACTGATAAACATCAAAAGCTAAACATTTAAAATAAACATTTTCTATTCCTAAAGTTTTATGCAAACACACATAAAGGAATACAAAAAGCTGTACACAAAGACTCTTTAAAATGCAAACAAATTGCACAAATAAAGCCAAACTGAACCTTACAACGAGGAGGCGCACACTGAAAAACACACATTCACACCTATTTAAGTCAATACACACTGCAAACACAAATATGTATCCACTCACAAGAACACACACATTAAACACCAACACGCCACACAAAATCCTTGCAAATTCACATGCACACACCACGCGCAGTTCTGATAAGGCTTGCCACAAAAATCCAGTGGAACCAATTACAGCTCCACTCGCCTGGCAAATCAGCTCTTAGCTTTAACCCTTTACACCACAGAGCAAGAACAAAGTTTTGTTCTCTGATAAAAAGAATAATAATACAAAATAATGCTAATTTTCTCATCATAATAAAGACATAGTTTTCCCCTAGAAGAGGGGAAGGAAGGATGGAGTGGTGGTAAAGTCACAATGATGGGAATTGAACCATTATCTCCAGTGTTATACAGATTAAGTATACATATTTACTCCAGTCTTTGGCAATAAATAAAAATCCTTTTAATGAATAAACACAGCAGCAGATTACTTCATGACTTGTATATAAGTATACAGTATGTACGTTTATGTTACTGTTAAAAAAACCATCAGCTCTGTGTGTGTGTACTTCAGACCCTCCATAAAACCTCAACATCAGACACACAGAGCAGAATCCCTGCCTTTTTTCCACATACCAGCTGACTAATCTACCAAAAACAATGCCAAAAAACATTTTATCTACCTGGAAAAAAGTCTCCAGGACACAGTCATAAAATGTTAGTGTAGAAAACACATCTTATGATCATTTTAACTCTTTTCTAGAGGGTTAAATATTTTTCAGGCCAGTGGGGACTCTGACACAGGCTATATGTGAGGTATCCTTTATCATCTTTGCTGTTTTTTTAAACACCAGCAAATATTAGTATAGGTCAGAAGAAGGCAAGTTTAGGTTCTGTAGGGCTGAACGATTTACCTGCTACAACATGCCCGATTCAATTTAGATGGATGCAGCAGTCAAGCTCTTTTCTGTATTTCACTCATTTAAATCAGGTATGACAGAACAGGGAAACATCTAAAACTTGCAGAACTATGACTCAGGGATCAATAGGTGAAATAATTTTCATGCCTTGTATCATGTTTCTTTCTTTTATTTTTACTTAGTTTCATCTTAGAGATCCAGCTTGGCTCCTTTTTAGCAAGTCCATGTAAGAATTTTCCTTCATCTTTACATTTCAGTGTGGTTTTCTTTTAGACCAACACAATGGCAGCCACATAAAAAAAGGGTACAGTGTGTTACAACCACAACGCAATGCCAGGGAATCCTGTCAGCCCAGCTTCCCTGCATATATATATATATATATATATATATATATATATATATATATATTTTAAATGATCCAATAAAGTGATTCAGAGAAACACAACAAAAAGTCAGATTGCAGCAATTTACACAGTCTGTGACCACATGCACTCGAAAGCAGGGAAAAGCAAACACATGCAGGCACATACAAGTGTTCTCTCCACCTTCACACCTCTCTGCAGATCACATTTCATCGCAACACCAGAAATAAAGTTCTGCTGGCAGAGGACGGCTGCAAAGGGAAAAGGGAGAGGGAAGAAAAACAGAACGGGGAAAAACGAGCGAGATGGGGGATATCGATCTGTTGGAGTTAGCTCAATCTGGCACTGAACTTTATCACAAACGCAGCGCATCACAGCAGGAGGCTCTCTGATACGCCTCCAAAGGAGAGAACATAGGAATGTTCTCCCTCTATTCTTCATTCACATCTCTCATTCATTTCCGTTTCTCCTTCCACCACCAGCAGCAGCTCCTTAGAGGAATTCTGTCTCCTTATTGGGCTCTTACATCTCTTACTTTCCCCCTTTGTTTTCCACCTCTCCCTCTTCCTCTGCATCTTTTCCAGCGGCGGGCTCATTAGCATTCTCTCTGTACATATAATTGATTCCTCATGCCTTCCGCTTGTGAAAATGTCATTCATAATTCTATGTGATAGCTGACTGGCTGGCTTGTTGGCTGAGTGTTTGGCTGGCTGGTTTGGATGGCTGACTGTGAGGCAAAGTGGCCACTGACCCATTTGTAGCAGATACAAAGAGACTAACAAACCAAATCTGATTATAACAACCAGATCAGGGCCCTTGTGAAGTGAATGGCGTAAGCCAGACTAAGACTTAGCTGTCATTCATCCCTCTGTGCTCTTTAGTCTGTGTAACCTTTATTTTACCCTGCCGTGTAAATTAACTGCAAATTCTCACTGCTGATGGAGGGTGAAACTGAAGGAGGTAAGAGACTTTAAAGAGGTATTAAAGGGGAAGTACTTGTGCACTCATGGCCTTCCTTAGTGGTAATGGAAATGAATTAAGTAGAAGTCAGCCATCAATTAAATGGTCTGTGTGTGTGTGTGTGTGTCTTTTTTGCTCAGCAACAATAATGAGCAAATGAACAGCAAATGGCCACATCATGTCTTCCCATTAAATACACACATGCACATAAATATACGCTTTAATGCAGTCAGATGTGTACACACATATGTTGCCATGCTTACTAAACAATAATGCACACATGCTCGTATGTACACATGAAAGCTGAGAAGAGCTTTAATGCCACCTACACAGCCAATCATCAACAAGATCTCAGCAGCATCTGGCTGCAACTGACAGAAAGGGATGTGTGTGTGTGTGTGTGTGTGTGTGTACATAACAGGGAGTCTAGCCCAAACACCCAAGTCCCCTCCTATCATGTCTCCCTGCTCATATTACAGCATAGTTCATTTAACTAGACAAGAGAGAGACAAGTGAGACAAACTGAGACAACCTGAGACAAACTGAGACAAACTGAGACAGGGTGCAGCAGGAAGCAGAGAGAGACGGGAGGAAGTATAACAGAAGTACAGAAGCAATAAAAGACAGAAAAAAAAAGCAAGACTCAGATTGGAGTTGAAATAGAGTCAAAGACAACAGGAGACAGACAAACTGAGAGAGACTTACCGGATGCCTGCCCTGAGGGTACATGATCCCAGGAGAGGAGAGGCTTCCAGTCCGTTTGATGGCCAGGTTAGTCCCCTGGCCCTCCACTCCTCTGCCCTCCACTGGTTACACACACACACACACACACACACACACACACACACACACACACAGTCCAGTCCCTGCTCCTGTGGTTGAGTACAGCAGTTTTTACTCTTTCTCCGTGTTTATCTTTTCACACAATTCCTGCTGACACACAACCAAGAAACACTCAGCCTGCCGACTTGTTTATCCAGGAATGTCATGACACACTTTACCTCCTCTTTCCCCACTGAAACACAAGTCCCAGTTTCTTCTCGTTGTCCCTCAGAGTATCTGTCCTCCTTTTCCTCCAAGCTTGATCAGTAAAGGTCCACACATGACATGACAGAGAATTTCGTCCAGGCACACTCTTCTCCTCCTCCTCCTCCTCTTCCCACTTTTCTCCCCTCTTTTCCTCCCCTTCACCCAGCAGTCCAATGGCGAAACATACAAACATAAACACTCAGCTCCACCAAACAGTCCTCTTCTCTGCTTTTTCCTCCTCTGACACACTGAAGCCTTCACTGCTGCAGCAGGGAAAAAAGGAGAGGAAGAAGAAGGAGGGAGGGGAGAGGAGAGAGTGAGAGCTTTGTTTTTAATCTAAATGTGGAAAAAAAAACGCAAGAGGAAAGCAGGAAAGAACAGCAGGTCAGTGGAGGATCCAGCGGGCTTTTCAGCAGCAAGCCCTAGACTGTAATATATTGTGCCTGTTGGCTTCAACACAAACACGGCAGGCTGCTAAAGCTCCTCTTAAGGTGGAACTGAGTGGATAGACACCAGCTCACACACAGAGGGAGAGAGAAAGGCAAGAGATGGATCCATTTTCAATTGTGGTCAGACACACAAAGCAATCAGTCACGCACAAAGGCTCAGGCTCAAGCTGATATGAATCGTGATGCAAACACACAGACGCTCATACGCAAATTCATGACAACTATGTGGACACACTCAAAAGGCAGCACAGATCCACAAGCAGCTAGCTGCACACACACATATTAGTCACTCAGAATGATAAGTGTGTCAGCCAGTTTACACCTGGCTTTAAAATGTATCTAAGATGTTTGGATGATGATTCAATCATGCTTTGTTGGATACTAATCCAGGTTTAAATGCTTTTAGGTGGAAAAAATGACTGATCTGATTCTTTAAACCAGCAGAGGAGACTGTTGGCATCTGGATGGGTGGGAAGTGTAATTTGTCATGTCAGAGCACATACATCCAGTCTGAAACAAACTGAACCCAAACCCATGGTTCAGTCTAAGCATAGATGATTCTGGTCCTTCCCCCTTTTTTATGGGACTTTTGCTTTCTATTAATTTATTCAGCCAAAGATTATAGATTTTTTTAATGAAGGAATATCTGGAAAAGTAACTTCTTTCTAACCTTGTTTCTTCTCCATTTATTCCCTATGGAACAACGAGACATACATCGCTGCCCCACATCGCTGACATTCGTGCGTGTGAAATTTCGCCCTCGTACATTGGTTTCCAGTCCGTTACAGAATAGATTTTAAAACCCTGCTGATTGTTTATAAGTCCCAAAACAGTTTAGGCCCAGA
>JBAMHV010000015.1:16067365-16078734 GCA_037177535.1 Pseudomugil gertrudae | reverse complement strand
GACATTTGTGTAAATAACACAAGCTTGATTTGCTTTGAGATCTGACATAAACTTTTCGATAACAGGAAGGAAATTAATATTTTCTAACCTGGTCACCAGTCTGTTGGGTTACTGCGCGTGCCTTTTTTTTTTTTTTTTTTTTGTATTATATCAACAACATGACCTAAAGGTGAGAGTAACTCAAGTTTTATGCTAACACGTCTCAATTTACACTGTGAAGAAAGATATCAGGAACTCTTCAGTTCCACCTTAAAACCTCTTTTTTTACTGAGAGCTCTTTGTGCGCTCTGATTGGTGGAAGGGCTTTAGCAGTCTAACCAATTGGCTTCTCGGAATCCCACGTTGGGTTCTGACCTCACTGGCCCAGCGGAGCCAATGGCGAACCAACCTGGTTTGTTAAATGGGTGTGGGCGAGGAGGGGCGGATGGAAGCTGAGGATGTCTATGGGGATTGTGGGCATTGAAGTTCCAATTATTCAGCGCGCGCGCGCATGCACACACACGAAAGCCCGCTGTCAGTCACGCTACGTAAATACTCAGTAAATTCTGCAGTTAATTTCAGTACGTCTATTTCTCCTACACAGGCACACACAACACACACGGTAAACACTTTAAATATGAGAGAGACCTTATGCAACCCAGTTATTTGTTCTTTCAAACGGCAATAAGACAAACAAGTAAATAAAGAACCTTCACTTCACAAAAATTAAAATAACACCAAAGGAACAAGAGAGATTATAATGCATACAAGAATATCAGAAGATGTAACATACATAACCCTTACAGTCCGGGCATCTGCCCTGAAGTAGTCTAAACACATACATTAAACAGGCCAACACACAAAAATTAAACTTTGACTCTCATTTTACTCACTGTTTTGTCTTTATTTGTGTGGAAGGCTGACATGAAGCGATATGGTCAGAGTACATGAATTTCTGACAGGCGCATGCAGCGTTTTCATTTTCACTGGTGAGGGGCTTTGACCAATTTAAACAGTTTTAGTAGATTATTTGTATTACCTTGCAATTGACTGGTGACCTAACCCTCTGGCCTGCAAATAACTGCGATAGGCTCCAGTTTCCCTGGATGGATGGATGGATGAATAGTTATATTACCAGTGTTAAAGCCTTTCTTTAAGGGATCATTTTTAAGCCTTCACTATTTTAATCACAGTTAAATCGGTATGAATATGGTAGCCCTAAAATGCTGCCCAAATGCCCCTTGATGAAAATCTGGAGGTTACAAACACAAGCAAATGATCAACTTCAAAGATAAACTCTGCAATAAACTGAGGTCCAAGAACAAAGTGTTGATTTGTCTGCAGGACTTGGCCCACTAGCATTCAATGCACCATAATAAAGGGAGATCTACAGGATACAACAAATTTGTGGTAAAGCGCTATGACACTATTTGACACATTCACCCATACGCTCACACAAACACTCACAACATTCATACAACTGGGGGTTAAGTGTCTTGCTCAAGGACACTTTGACATGTGACATGCGGCCAGAGCCGGGATTTGAACCACTAACTTGCTGGTTGGGAATTGACTTCGACCTCACAGGACTCATTCTACTGGACTGCAGGGGAATGACGAGGAAAAGTTAGGAAGATTATAAGGGCCATGATTTAAGAGGACCCCAAAAGATGAATGAATGAAATAAGTGAAAAATACTTTATTGATCCCAGAGGGAAATTCAAATTGTAGTTTTTTAAATACAAAAGTAGTTAATGAAGGGTCTTCACTGTTCTTGTTGGGATGGTACCGTCCACACAGGAGTCCATTTAATCCATCATACACTCAGTCAAGCTGTTGATGTCCTCTCCATGAGGACCACAGAGGACACTCCAGTCTGCTGTCTGGAAGCATCATCTCAGAGCATCCTCAGCATCGTTAGACCAGGTTTTAACAGTCTCTCCAATGACAGGTGAACAATGGACCCTCCCTGATACAGTATTTATAAAAGTACCCTTTATTAGAAATATTATAGCTAATATGTTTAAAAGATAATAAGTAAATCTAGCAACAGAATAAATGACCTCTTTGTTCTCATTGGTTTTTGGCAAACTGCAGAAATTTGGGAACTGTGGTTTAAAAAAATGCAACCTGCAGATAATGCTGTGTGTGTGGACCTCTCTGATCCTGTTGTTAAATGACTTTATCAACAATATTTTATTAGTATGGACTTTTTGGAGGAGGAGGCATGGTTTCTGATGACCTAAAGCCAGCTGGGTGTCTTTCAACTTTTTTCGGCTAGATTTTATCTCACACATTAGAAATATTTTAAAAAACCGTATTTTATCAGCTTATAAGCATCGCCACAGTCCACCCTCATTTCTCTCCTGCCAGCACAGAGGTGCTGATGCAAGTTTTTATTTCTAGTAGATCAGATTATTGTAATGCCCTGCTCCTGGGTTTTCCCAAAAGAAGAGGACTCTAAACCTACAATTACTCCTGAACTCATGCATGTGTTGGAAATTAGGGCGGGAACAAGTTACACCAGTTTTTAAAAAGTTGCATAGGCTCCTCGTGTGTTTCAGGATTATTCTTAATTTGTTTTTTAGCTGTTTATAAATGTGTATAAATGTTTATTCATGTCTTAAAAAGGTAAAATATCTTGTATCTTAATTAATTGTCAACACTGCTTTTAAATTATGAACCCACGTGGACAGATCATGATGTCCTCTCACCTTTTAGTTGTTTCAAAAATCATAACCAAACCTCAGAACCTGGAAAGTATATGAAGACTATTGATATCTTTTTAAAAGAAGATGAAGAACTAAATGTTTAGCTTGGCTTTTTGCTGAAGTTTTATTTAGTTTGTTTTAATCTATTTAATTTGATCATACTTATGTTATCATCATTTTATAGATTTATTTCCTACTTATTCCTTCTTTATTTATTTTAAATACCACATAATTATATAGCTCTATGTTTTATTTGGTTTTATCCAAGTACATGTTTTTATATTTATATTTCATATCTGTTGCTTTTATTTTGTCTTATTATCTAACATGTTTAACCTCAGTATTTTCCTCATTAAGATCTTATAAATAAATAAGACTTTATAAATAAGGCTATATAAATAAGACTAGAATTAAACTGAATTGAATTGGCCTTCAGAGATGTGGCTGTCATATTCATGCATGCATGGCGGGGAAATGCAGAGCTCACAAGTCCAAAAAAGGGACGTGACTGTAACCACTTAGTGTAGGTGTAGTGTAAGTATTTTATGGAGCAGTGAGATCACCACTGTGTAGAAATACTCTGCAGGCAATACCTGTTCTTCCTTATTGCTGCACACCCACTGATTTTCTTCAGCTGTGATAGAGTTGGTAAGAACTTTTGACCCAAGAATGAATCACTTTATGCTTTAACCACGTGTGGCTGCATTGCCTGCTCGGTTGGATGCAAAAGAAGAAACAGGCCTCCTTCAGCATCCTGCTGCAGATTTGTCCCACGTTGTGGGACCACATGAAGTGGACCAAGAGTCCTCTGAAGATATTCTAGTGTGATGCTTTCTTCTTTGTTTTGAAATAAGATATGTTTTGAAAGATTTGGGCAGCTGTCCATCACCAGTTGACCTTTTCTAGCACACACACGTACACACAGTAATGGAATGATCTACAGATTTGCACTGACAAATCCATGCAGTAATAAGAACCGGCACAGGGAGAAACCCTACGCCTGTGATGTGGGAGTCTGGATAAACTCCAGTCTGGTTGACGCTGGATAAATAGACACCTATTCACACTCTGGCACACACACAGAGGAATGTGGCTGCATGCATGCAGACAAACAGACACACACACACACGGAGAATAAAACTGCCATGTGTATGTACCTGTGGTGTGTTAAAGGTCCCTGAGTGCCCACAAACATATGTGGTCTCCTGACCTTGTAGTGCAAACATTTGGTTGTACTACATGTGGATACGTGTGTGTGTGTGTGTGTGTGTGGCTGTCTGTGTATTGTTGCTTTTTTTGTGTGTGTCTGCATGTGCGTGCATTGACGTGTCTGGGCTTGATTGTATATGTTTTTGCATGATCGGTTTGACTTCCTGGCGGGCTGTGTGCTGCAACACTCTGTGCCATGATTAGCTTCATCCAGCTTATTTCCTGCTCCTGGCTGCGAGAAAGAATTGTGTCACTTAAATGTGTGTGTGTTTGTGCGTTTTGATGGGAACATAGTTTGGTGTTTGCTCTGTATTCAGGAATATTGGATCTTAAATGAAACCATGACACATAGTTTTAGAAGAGTTTTGAAACAAAGTTTTGCAAGTTTGCAACAAGAAAAATCTAGATATTAATGGGGTGAAAGTCCTCCAAAAATGATCTAAGGTTATTTGGGCACCAGTAGAGATTTGCAGGACCTTTTCTGTGTCTTCGACACTTCAAATTAGCACCGAGCAAATAAAAGAGAAGCTATTGCATTCAATGAAGTGTAACACCTAAAGATCAGATCTGCAGGAAATGAGGGCATTGTTCAAAACAGCATAATGAAGTCAATATACTTTATCTATTATTATTATCTGCTTCACACTGCGTACTTTCTAAATATGTCCTCAACCTTCTATGTATGGTATGTGTCAGAGCATCTGGTCCATACATGTGCAATGTTTTTGTGCATGAAGCCACAACACAGATAAAGGCATTTTGTTTAATGTACATACAGTAATATTTCATGCAGAGCAGGTTGTATGGTGTCATAATGTCATAACTACATCTTCATTTACCTGTGCTAGGATTTTTTTCAAAAGCTTCTCAAAGTTTATAAAGAACTTTTTAAAAGAAAGACCTGATCCTGATGTGACTTCCTGATGAACACACACATTCTTACAAGCATTTGCGTTTGTGTGTGCTGGCAATCTGCATGTGCTGTGTGTCTGAAATCCTCTTTTTCTAAGACTAGTTAAATTCACATAAGTGTGCATAATTAAAAAGCATGTGTGTGTTTCCTGCAGGCAGTAAACTGTGCTGGGATCAGTCTGCCTGGTGCAAGCCAATTCTATGACTAATTGGGGCTGAGGTAGACTGCAGCAAAATATAAGTCCTCCTCCTATTTCCTCATCATCGTCATCATCACTCCCTCTCTCTGCTTATATCTCTCCTGAATGCATAAAACAGCAAACAAACATACACACGCACCTTCAGCCATGCTGGTAGGGAGGATTTACCATTGGGTCAGAAGATTGTCGCAGGCGATGTCGTCCTCTCACTTTCTTCACTGTTCGAAGCAGCACATTACATACATTCAGAATTTGTTGTTAAAGTTAGTTACTCTTTGCCTTTGCATAAGTATCCAGTCCTGCAGCTGTATGGTTGAGCCATCAAAATCACAGAGGAAACAGTGTTTCTTTGTTTGTTGTTTTTCTTATTTAAAATTTGTGAGATAAAATAGACATTAAAACATAAAAAAGAGTGAATGGATGTGGGATCAAGCTTATAAACTGCAGTGCAAGATTACACAAAAATACATTTTTAAACTAGACCAGGATTCTGAAGGATGACGTCTGATTTGATTGATTCCACTGAAGAATTATTGCAATTCAACGGTTTAAATTCATGCACAAAATGCATCTATTATTTGGATAATAAAATATATTTGTGTAACTGCTGCATAATGTCCATCTGTATGTGTCATGTTGTGTTTTTCAAGAACCACTTGCTGTGAAATATATAAAAACATTATGTGTATTCTGCTTCTGTTAATGGGAAAGATCAGAGTGTGTCAAATGTTGAATATGAAGACGGCACGAATACGTCTTATTGCACATTTTACAAACATGTTTAAAAGATGTGTAACGTAACCACCTCCTAAACCATTCGCCTTTCAAAGAGTTTATCATAAGTAAAGACAAATAATGTAACATGTTTGCACATCCCATTTCATGGTGCAAAGTGTTAAAAATGGCAACGTCAGATTTGAAACAAGGTGTTTATAAATGTTGTTCAGCTAAATGTGACACGTTGATGGAAGGCAATGAGCTTCTTGCTGGTAATGAACTGTAGACATTGCATTCAAAGGTAGCAGTATTTAAGACTGCAGACCCTCTGAGAAGCAGAGCCAAAATACATGAAGGTCAACAGTGAAGCATTGGCTTTACAAATAAGCTATTTTAAAACAAAGACAGTCATCTTCAACTTTTACATTTTGATACTATGTGGAGTTTGTCTCCACTGACAGTTGTGTTTTATCGTGTCATTTAAAAAGTGTAAAAACTCATGGCTACCAAGGCAGAGAGGTGCTGAAACCCAAACAGAACTCAGTTGCTTTGTGAAATACATGATTTTATAGACAAAGAAATCATTGTACAGCTGAAAATAATAGTTTTCCCATCATTCGCAGCTCTATGTTATCACACAAAAACACTAGGATGGTCAACTTTGGGAGCTCCTTGACTGCAGACTTATCAATAATTTTTCTAATCATTGGCAGATGTGATGACTCCTTTCAGCACACTGGTCAAGCACATGAATGCAGCACTGCCAAAGAACATTGCTAAACAACACCTTCAGTCAAAACAGACTGTAGAGAAAATGTGTCCGTTGTCTTTAATGATCTCTAACAGCTTCCTTTATAGTTCTGTCCCACATTAAGCAGGAGAGACAGAGGACATGGGGACTCATAGGAACATTTACACTTCCAAACTTAACCCTTTATGCATTGCTGCTTTCCCAGTTTAAATGGCTGTAAAATTTTGTATTTAATCTCACAGGTTGGAAGTTGTTTTAGATTTAATCACTGTATAATATGACTGCAAAAATATACAGTATATATTAAACCTGATTGTGTTTATGTGTGTGTAGAAATGTTTCAGTGGTGCAACCCATTGCTTTGTGATAGTTAGTCATCCAACTGCAGCAGCACAATTTAGCAGCTGCTGTATTTTAATCCCTGCATGCTGCATCTGCATTCCCTTAATGAGTTTGTACGCTTTAGCGTTAATTCTGCAAGCCTTACCAGACTGGAAAAATGTTTGTTGCTTATCAATAACAAAACTGACATAAGAATATCTCATTTGTATTGTTTGTCTTTTTTTACTTTTTCCTCTGTCTTAACTGCACAATGCAATATGTAAGCATAAAATGTACTGGCAGGAGTTCTCTTGACCAGATGCACAAGGAGGTGAGATGGACTGACAGACTATACACATGCATATGTGAGGAATGCTGGATTTTGTGTGTGTGTGTGTGTGCGCGCGTGTGTGTGTGTGTGTGCATTGGCCAAGGTGCAGATGGCGGATGTCAGTGCTGAAAAATTCATGACGCCATGTTTGGAGATTCCTGGGGGATATCTTGTTGTTCAACTGGCATTACAGAGTATGCATGCACTGCACAAACAGGCCCACACACACACACACACACACACACACACACACACACACACACACACACAATACACACTAAAATTGTTTGTCTTCTGTGCAGTGTGTGTGTGTATGTACATGGAAATACTAAACCCCAATTCAGACAATGACAGATAAGATGTCTTGTTGTTATTTAAACTTTCTTACAGAGTTTTAAGATCTAGTTTGTACATTAATAATACATTTTCCTTAAAAATGTTCACTTTTAGGTTTAGAATCAGCTTTTACAGGTTAATGGCATTACAAGCATAAATCAGTAAATAACATTCTGTATTTCATGTTTGCTTTATAATGTGTTTTTCTAAATTTATTGACAAACTCAATAAAACATTATATTGCAGTTATAACAGTGGTGGTACTAGTCTAGAGTTTGTTTGCACATTAACATTACCCCATAAAAAGAGGACTTTCAAAGCAAACAAACTAAGATTTAAACTAAAAAGGCGGGTTTGAACATGCCCATAATCGGAGTGTCATAGCAACACAAAGTGCTCCCTCTGCCCAGAAACATCAGGTAGCTCCTACAGTAAGCTATGACTTCCAAGTCACATTTTTAGGAAAGGTTTAGTGCAGGAGTCATGACCTAGAAAGTGTAGTAAGATGGAAGCAACTTTATCAAGTGGCCAAATTTCTGAATGTCCCAGTTGATCTTGAAGAGAAACCCCTTTCATCTGCTTTCATTAGGAACTACAGCTGTGGTCTCGGGATAAATGTGGAAATTGTATGTATGGATTTTGTTATTATACACAGAGATGCACCCTTACAATGCTGGATCCCACAATCCCGTTTTCTAATGTGACTAAAACTTTGAAATGTTTGTAACTAATGTAGAAGAAATGCAACACGTGAAAATTATGGCTTTAGATATGCAGATACTAATCAGCATTTGTGTTATTGTTGCCCCAAAATGTTCATGTCAGCACTGAAGGTGTACCTGCTCTGGTGCAAGAATGACCGAATCAGCCACAAAAACAAAGATAAGACCTTCAGATATCTTCTGCACTATCACCAGGTAAGCACCTAATCTAACCACCCGTGCATTATTTGCACTGCTTATTCCAGTGAAGGGCTGCAGGTAGCTGGAGCCTCTCCCAGCAAGCATTGTGTGAGTAACAGGATACACCCTGGACAGGTCGCCAGTCTATTACAGAGCCAACACAGAGTAAAACAACCAGAAACACACACATTCAATCCCAAGGACATTTTTAAATGCCTTATTAACCTAATGCATGTGTTTGTACTGTGGGAGGAAGCCAGAGTACCCAGAGAGAACCTGTGCTAACACGGGGAGAACACAGAAAGACCACTGTCCAAGCCGAGGCTCGAACCAGCAACCTCTTCGTTCTGAGGGTCCAGCTTAGCTAATGAACACGGTGGGTCCACAGGAAGACAAGGCCTTGCTTGTGGAATGTTAGGCTGCTTAATTTTCAGCTGTTTCTCTACATTTTATTGTTTTCTAATCACATCTGTTGTTGTTATTCTCCTGTGATGTTTATGTGTATGTAAGATAAAGAGAGGCAGCGAGCTGGAGAATGAACCGAGCGATCCTAAATCCCCATTACAAACGATACACCACAGCCGCTCCCTCGACAGTGTTTGTTGAGTGAGGTGCTCTACACATTAGCCTGCCAAGACCGTTTGAGCAAACAGTGCACTCCAAGCCCAAGTGGAGCTGGTCCGGACTCTGCACTAGGTAATGGAAACTGGCAGCGACCGGCATGACAAACCCACAGAGAGTTGACTACGAGCCAAAGCCTTCATTGCAGAGCCATTTTCTACTTTATTTGCATTATTTTTGGTCAGCCACTGCTGTTTTGTGTGCTTACAAAGAGCAGTTTAAAACAGGATATCTCAAGGATGTCTCATACAAACCAATTTAACGTGTCCTTTAGATCTCACTTAACTGACTTATTAATCATGGCTCATAGAGCAGATTACACTGAGAGGTCTTTGTTGTTAATTGTTGTAAGTTTTTTCACAGCTCAATTTTTAAATATACACAGAGTATTTTTATAAAGAGTTATTTATGAAATTAATCTAAAAGTCACGTTGATGGTAATGTTTGGTTTTGTAAAATAGAGGTTGGAGCAGCTGTTTATTGTTTATCTAGATAAAGAAGGGCTACTTTAATCACATCAATCCTCCTCACGCTGATTTCCTTGTCAGACAATGACAGTTTCTTTTAACAATCAGTAAAGCAACAGATCAACATATAATCACACACATATAATGATTTATTAGACTTTCAGATGCTAATTTCTCTTGCAGGGTTAAAAAAACCACTTAAATCAAGAAAAAATCCCTTATTGTGCATGAGAAGATTTATCTGGATGGCTCAGATAGCTTCCTATTAAAAACCTTTAATATATATATAAGTTTGTGTGTGTGTGTAATGCACAAGGTGGGACATACTTATATGTGCACAGATTAATTCACTCAAATTAGTGGATTATATTTTTAGAAATGGGTACACAGTAATATGCACACACTAAGACTCGATCTGTGTCACTGCAGGCAAATGTGCATACATAATAAAACATGAACACACAAACAGATTACATACACACACTCAAACAGAACTTGGCACACTGCCTGGGCCATGTCACGCCAATTAAGTTCAGACTCTAAAAGCGTTCCACTAGGGATTTCCACCCCAGTCCACAATATTAACCCTATCCTGAACTGAGACCCATAACACGCACACATGCCTCCACACACAGTTCAACCTGCCAACAGAGCAAAGTCAGCAATGTTAACCAGTAGAGACAACCCAGCTATCAAGCCTCCAACTTACCTCCTCAAACATTAACCTAGTTTCCTATGAGACCCTTGCTGCTCCTCCCTCCCCTCACCCACCAACCTAAGGCACCATCCAGCTCCCATCCCACCATCTTACACTCATCTCAAGGCCAACACTTACACTCACTGTGGCAACCGTAACAGGGTGCAGTGAAATGAGGAAGTGCATGATCAGAAGCTGACAGATATGATTGAAAAAGAACATGAGGAGATAGAAGAACCGGGTTGTCTAAGGTGAGAGGGGAGAAAAGGATGCACGGAGGCAGGGAAGGAGGGTGAATTAAAGGAGTCAAAGAAGGTCAGAGAACTGCGGGGAAACAATGAGACTTGCATTCAGTCCTCAGGCTTGGCTAGACGATTTATCTTTATTATTTATTTCAGCAGACGGTTGAAAGAATACGTTCTTTGGATTGTAGAGAGGCAGCATTTGTGGAAACATGGACATTTATTTTGATTTAAAAATTTTCCAAAGGCTGTGAGAGGCTAAGACAAAACTCTATTAAGCTCTGTTGTAATTAGACGGAGCCTCCTGAGTCAGTGGCAGATGTTGCAAAAACCTCAGACAAATAACAACAAACACTGATGGATATTACTAATGAGCAGAAAATCCTCATCTTTAACAGAATTTGAGTGACCTTTTACATAACTTGCTGGGGTAGACAGTTTCAAAAGGGGCAAAGCAAGCTTGCATGACCAAATGGCACCATCTGGCAGAAAGCTGGGACAACACAGGCCGTTCTTGTGCATGTGAGCTATTTTTTTTATCTGTCTTCTAAATGTCCTGGTTTGGGGTGAGAAGGGGTCTGGCAGTGGATTAAGGTTACACTAGTTATGGTTAGGTCTTTGTGTTGTATGTGGACTAAAAAACAAAAGCAGAATTGTCATTATGGCTGTTGTGCATGCATCTACATCGTTGTGAGGCAGAGGCTTACTTCTCAGAAGCAAGATGTTGTGAGTCTATGCAGAAACAAACTTTCTGTGACAAAGTGAAGCTGTGGGTCTGGCCGGATGACGTTCTGCCTGGGGAAGTGGGGATATCCGGTTAAAAGCAATAGTGCACTTTGTTCCACATCCATCTGTTTGAAATGGGAAACTATTAACAGGTCTTCACGGAGACATACATCCCCCCCACTCCCCCCCCACACACACCATACAGAATCCACACAAACCCCCCCACTCCCCCCCCACACACACACCA
>JBAMHV010000015.1:16036670-16052082 GCA_037177535.1 Pseudomugil gertrudae | reverse complement strand
TGGATGGATGGATGGATGGATGGATGGATGGATGGATGGATGGATGGATGGATGGATGGATGGATGGATGGATGAATCGATGGATGGATGGACAGATGAATGGATGGATGGACGAATAGATGGATGAATGGATGGATGATGGATGGATGGATGGATGGATGGATGGATGGATGGATGGATGGATGGATGAATAGATGGATGAATGGATGGATGGATGGATGAATAGATTGATGAACGGATGGATGGATGGATGGATGGATGGATGGATGGATAGATGGATGGAGGATGGATGGATGGATGGATGGATGATGGATGGATGGATGGATGGATGGATGGATGGATGGATGGATGGATGATGGATGGATGGAGATGGCAGCCTCCTTTCTGGGAGATGGGTAATTAAACTGATGCAGTAGTGTGGAGGTGGAGGGGATGAGGGGGTGTCAAATGGAGAGAGTGAGAGAAACAAAATGAAAAAAGGAGTGAGAGATGGAGGAGGGGATGTAATGAGAGATACACTGTCTCTTCGTAATCAAGCCATAAAGGAGAGCTAGAGCGAGGGGGGGGGGGGGAAGACGAGTGGGTTCTGAATGAGTCAATCATGATTAATCAAGACGCTTCTTGCTCTCAGTCTCGCTCCCTCTGTCTTTTTGCTGAGACTCATCATCATTATACACACACACACACCTACACACACACACGCACATTCCCATCAGGACTACACACACAACACACGTTGGTTGAGTTCAGTTTGGAGGCCCGCAGACTTGGCAGCAAACATTAAGTTCCCAGAAGGAGCCGTTAGTTTCCCCAATCTGAGACGCCTCTACACAGAGTTTACCACATGTTAAAAGAGGAAATACACAACTAAAAGAAGTCATTAAGTCAAGAAAAGCAAGAAAAACAGAAAATTGGGACTGGATATCCAGACAACATGTGCTCATTGGATCTCTTGCACGCATTAGCATCATCCACGCTCTAATAAAAGCAAAACAAGGGCGTGATAAAGTAATGAAACTGGAACTGGGTTGGAGGCAGATTTGACAAACAGCAAGACCAGGATGGAACAGGCGGAGCACCATGTGGCCGAGGTCAAAGCAAGCACCACTTACACAAAAGATATGCAAAAAACTAAGCTGAAGGATGAATATTTGGGCCAATTTATGCAATTTTGAACCATTTTAGTGGAAAATAATGTAGACATTTATCTTTAAAACCCACAGGAAGAGAAGATAAAGGAAAGAGTGAAAAGGAACAGTCAAATCATAGCTATTGTTCCCAGACATTGATTTAGAGATTGTCACAGGTCGCTCAGTTCGAGGTCTCAGCCACCCCCCACCCCCCGTGAGATTCATGATTGCCTGCTTTCTCATCTAGAAAACTAAAGAACTGGTGTTGAACATGGAAACAGCATAAGATGTAGCTGAACAAGAACAGTGGTGACTGTTCGTGTACACCCAGCTGAACTCATGAAACAAAGAAAAAAACAAAGCTCCACTGAGGAAGATGCTCAAAGCAAAATGACACCAGACTCAAAGTTGTTGCCTAGAATGTGAACAATGAAGTTTAAGTTCCGACTCATTTTTCCTCACTAACTGAAGACGATAGGTGTGAGGTAAGTGGCAAGAAAAGAGCCTGAAGATTCGCATTACATGTGCAGCCATAATGAAAGGAGTGTGCTGTAGTTAAGAGTCGTGTGGGAGTGGTGGTGGATTTTCCTGCAGGTTCTCACTATCAGTGCACTAAAAGCTTACACGAAAACCTCTTCACATATGTCCTCACTTATGTGAAGCAGACAGCAGTCTACTAAAGCTGCAGCTTTGTGATTGAGTTTTTCATCTATGAGTTTTTCTACATGCAAGCAAATAACTGTACAACTTCCTGTTGTAGTCCAAGACCTTACCATTTGAGCAAAAGCTGGTTGAATGTCCACGTGGTCATTCATTGCAGCCATCTTTGATTGGAGGAGCAGTTAAAGCATCACTGCAGAGAATCTGTCCTTTCATTCGTAGACCTCTTTTACACATGATGTGTCATCTGGTTGTTGAGAGCAGTGCATTAGTGGTCCTTTGGCTTGCATATAAAACAAGTATGACCCACCTACTTTTTCTAACTTATTACTGCTTAAACAAAGAATATCCGGTCTTGTGTGTTTCCCATTGAAAAACTTTCACATTTTACGGGTAAGTTTGCAGAAAATCTAGACAAGTGGTGTCCAAACAGCGATTTCCTGTCAGGCTGCAGGTCCACTTGTGTTTTTAAAAGTAGCAAAGAAAGCAAAATCCTCACTTTGGCTTTGGGAAGCAGTTTTTCTGCCTTTATGTTTGCTCTTAAAACTATCCTTTTTGATTAAAAAAAAGTGTAATGTACAGGGAAATGGAGGAATAACTTCCAGCAGAACCAGACTCAGGAAGGAGGGTCATCTGCATTGACCAGTGAGGGTTGTGACAGATGGAGGGGTCAGCAGGGATTACAACTGCAACTGTAAATAAATAGAAACAGAAATTAGTGAGAAGGGGAAGAGCAAAGAGGAGCTGTGCATCATGGGATGTCCCCCAGCAGCAGACCTAGCCCCTTTTTATGAATTGAAATGTGTAAACACAATTATGAGGATGTGGTTAAACTGGATTACATAAAACTGGTCTGAACTGGATTCAGCTGTATCTGAAAAGTCATTTTGAGATTTATTTGTTGTGAATTAGCATTGTACAAATAAGCTGAAATGAGTCATTTCCTGTATGAATCATTCAGATTTTCTGAGATTATTAATAAACTTGGATCTTATATTAATTTATAAACTAAAAATTACATTTAGAAAAATTTTTCTGTAAAACTGTTTTTGTTCTGTTCATGACCAGGACAAGAAACAATCACACTTTCAGTGTGGGTCGATATTATATTAAACTTATATTAAAATTCTCAATACCGTGAAATTAAAACCCGACTTAATGTAGAAATAATATTAATTTCAATAAATGTAAAAAAAAGAAAGAAATTTTTATTTTATAATGGTTTACTTAATAATGAGCATATCTGGTCTCAGTAAGTTTTCCCACATATTCTGCATTTACTAAACCATCTAAAACCAGGACAAGTTAAACAGCAGTGATGGGAGAGGATTCCTTACAAACTGGTACTCCTAACATGCAACATGGCTGACAGCTTCATGTAAAACTGATTTAAGTGCCACATTATGCTGTCAGTGATCTGTCATCCATCAGAAAGAAATTAAACAAGTCCTGCTGCTGATCAGTTCACTCTACACCCACATCCTGCGGATAGACGTGTGAAATGAATCGGTTAAATATATCACGTCATTTGTTTGAATTTAATTATATCTGTAAAGGAAATACCATTTTACATGGAAGAAAATAGCAGAAGACTTCCACGTTTTGCTCTCAAGCTTAGTCCGCAGTCATAATAAACAAAAAGGAAGATCAGAGCTCCAATCCTGACCCCAAAACATCAAAACAGAACCGAATCCTGTGAAACATCATAGATCTAACAACACAAACAAACCAGAACGTGTTTTCATTGGTTTTCTACAAAAAGGGCACAAAGGAATAAACTACACTGGGGAATCATTATTAGTGGGATTAAATCCTAGTATGGTTTTGTGTGCATGACTGTGGCACTGTTTTAGTATCAGACGCCAAATGTGCTCTGTAGAAAAGCAGCAGAGGAGAGAGAGAGCTCCTCTCCTCTGCTGCTGCTTGTGAAGAGAGTGTGAATCCTCAGACAGAAAGGGGAAAAAATAGGGCACTTTCATATTTATTTAAGTGTCAGATCCAGTGCTGTCTGTAGGGAGAAAGAAACAGAGAGGAAGGGAGGAAGAGAGGAGGAAGGGCTGCAACCACAGGAACTCACAAGGCTCACAAGCCTTCCTCTGTCTTCTGTATCTCTCCAAACACACTCGCAATCATGCACTTAGGCACACACACACACACACACACACACACACTCCTCTGGCTACATTTGGAAAGACAAACAGACAGAGTACCACATGCAGAGGAGGAAATAAGTACAAAAAAAAGAAATGATGTGTATCACACAAGCAAAAAATCTAGTAGATGTGAAATTACCTGCTTCTGTGTATGTGTGTGTGTGTGTGTGTGTGTGAGTACTGCAAACTGAGTCAAGACTCAAAGCTAAAGGCAGAGCCAGTAAATGGGGATTATGTGCAGGTTCTGAAAAGGTCATGGACCACTGTCACTGAGATGTAACATCAGTTCTCAGTACTTGCAGTGCAGAATAGATAAACCCTCATCAATGCAGTTTAAGGAACAGGAAGCGCCCTGTCTGCCACATAAACACACATCCTTCAGTGATTACCGACTGGTTTCAGGCGAGGGGAAACATAAATCAACACTTCCTCCTGGTGGATCTGCTGTGAACTACATTCAGATTGACCCTCAAGATGATTGCTATGTATCTGTAAACTCATTGATCTACATTACATGAACTTTGATGCTGAATGGAGAAACACATGCAGGATGGGTAATTCATTTATATGCAGAGCTCAAAGCTGCTACACAGAACCGCTCAGAGCAGCTTCATTATGACAGAAACTTCTTGCAAATTCATGTTTTGGCTTGAATAAAAAATTAGAGACTTTATTTATGTAGACAAAACACATTTCATATCAGTCATCAATGATAACGTTGGCAGATCTGGTCCATCACTGGTATCACAAGTTAAAATGCTCTCGTCTGCTGAATGAAAGCAGCAGTTAATATTTGCAGAGCTGCTATAAAATGTGTTGATTGTTGTATTAAGATGTTCAAATACAAGTCCTCACATCTTTTATTTGCCCAAAAGCATGAAAAGCAGAGCTCATTGAACAGGTTCAAGTATTGGCACCTGCAGAAAAGGGAGGATTTTGTATGATTATTATCATTTTTAAGACCCGTTTGGCGCTACTGGCCTTTATTGTAGAGTAAATATAAAAGGTGACATGCAGCAAAGGACCCCAAGCCAGGATTCTGACAAGTGATTATATTCAGAGGCTGCAGCCTCTTTTTATAAGGTTCATCCAGCTGAGCTGAATACCAAAGCAATTTATCTACAGATAAAGGACAGGAGAGGAGTAGACATCACTCTTTTTATTCAGATTAGTTTCATTATGAACAATGTGATGTGTATGAGCTCTTAATGATGATCCACATCATTAGCATCACGATCTGGAGCCGTTTGGCTGCCAGTGGAACTGCCACACTGCAAAAAGGGGAAAATCATTGATTTACAAAAAGAAAACAATTTTTAACACTTGATTAGGAAGCATTTCTTTTTAAGTCAAATTATCATTCTGCATTAAAAATATTGAGCGAAAGGCAGAAAGTGAGGAGATATATTTATGTCACAGAAAAATCCCAACTGACTTCTGTCTGTTTGACTTTGACAATGGTGCAACAGAAATGGCTTGCATCCAAGTTACCGTCATTTATTTCTGTCAAAGAACCATTTTTTTTAGATAAGGGGTTCCCTGAGGTAGACGGAGACACTGCATGGGGTGCAAATAAAACAACAAAAAATTAGGGAATGAAAACACAAGCATGTCTAGAAAGCACCCCAACATGCAAATATCTGGGCTTTCAGCAGTGAACAAA
Organism: Pseudomugil gertrudae; assembly: GCA_037177535.1. NCBI lineage: Eukaryota > Metazoa > Chordata > Actinopteri > Atheriniformes > Pseudomugilidae > Pseudomugil > Pseudomugil gertrudae. The sequence goes on along the minus strand of JBAMHV010000015.1, from coordinate 16,046,476 downwards.
TCTGGAAAAGAAACAACACAAAACAAGGAGGAAAAAAGGAACAGGTACAAAAACACTGTTTGTCCATAGGCAAGGCAAGTTTATTTATATAGCACCTTTCATGTACAGGATAGCTCAAAGTGCTTTACATTGAAACAGAAAATCATAAAGAAATTACAATAAAATCACAAAAAAGATCATGACGCCATATGTGAATAGAAAGATCTTCTCCAAACACAGTATTCAGAATCCGATCCACCTGAAAGGTAACGTACCCAAGCACACGGTGAACAGAGTTATATATGTGGTCCAGTGCAGTGAGCGGTGTTCTGGTGGCTACATGGCAGAAACTAAACAACCACCTGCATCTTAAGGATAAGGGACAGTAATATGCGTATATGGGACAAGGTAGGCAGATGCTTTGATAGAGGTGGGAAAGAAGATATTACTAAACCTACGTTAGAAACCAAGAGTCCCAGAGAGTACCAAAACACATCATATGTTGGTTCAAGCAGGTGAGAAACAATCCTAATGATCAATGGGAGGGTCAGCATCACTTACAGTCGTCCTCAAATATATTTATACCCTCTCTATAAAAAAAGAGAAAAAACAGCATCACTGAAATAAGTTGAATTTGACAAAAGTAATAATAAATCAAACTTTTTATTCTGTTTTAATATAAATATGATAAAACATGATGTGTATCTTCACTCATAGACTGTTTTGTTGAACATTTCTGAGGAAATCACTGTGATCCAGTGTTTTCTGTGACTTCTGCTCCTGCTGGCAGGTTATTCTCCCCTCTGCTCATCAGCAAACTGCTTTCATTTGTCCAGACGGTTTCTTTTGTTTGGTTTTTAGTTTTCAACTCAATTAAATTATTGTGACTTCAACGTCGCTTCTGTATGACCATTTATAAACCTGGAGCTCTTCACTCGTCCAGCTTTTTGGATGACAGGGATTTTTCTATATTTTTAGGGCTAAAGAAGTCCTTTTGAATCTTAAGTCATATTAAGACTCAAGCTTTTAAGACAGCATAGTGTCCATTTAAAATGTGATAGTAATCCTGTAATGTTGATAAAATATAAACAGTATATATTTCAAATTGTGTTTTGTTATATTTTCGTATTCTTTATTTTCAATTCTAATTTAAATGAAAGGCAAGAGGGTAAGCGTTGAACCTCTATATACATCTGTATATATAGTGGATTGTCAATAAAGCTGAATGACTGTTAGTTTATAAACTAGTACAAAAATTAGAGTTTAATTTTGTGTTTACATTATGCACTTTTATTCTGAACTGGATTAATCTGAATATTTGTTTCCATGTAAACATGGTTAATGTTAAGCAAATTGTGGGAAAATCTTTTGGTGCATTTTGTTCACATTCAACACGTTTAAAACACGTCCTCTTTGTATGTTTGAACTCTGAATGGATTTCTTTGGTTACAACGTATAATAATGACACACCCATGGCACAGAGTTGATTAGCTCTGGTATTTCTCAGATGGTACGATGCAGGAAAGCAACATTTTAAACCAAAGCATCTCTAAACTCTTTTTCTTGCTAGTTTTGAAGACACGCTGGCATTCATTAAGCACAGTCCTGGAGCTTTTCTTACCCAAGGCTAAGAAAATGCAACTCACCCCTATTTTGTTCTTGCAGGTCACAGCATCACATTTCACTTCGAGAAGAGAAAGTAATGATAAAGATAAGAAAACCATGAGATAAGTTATCTGAATGACTTTTACTGGCTGGAGGAGATTTAAGAGAAAGACAGGATACAAGACGTATGCTGAATTAGCCTTCAGAAGAGTTTAGTCATTTACATCCGCCTTTTTGATTCGAAACAGTCCGTTTTTTATTAGTCCAGCATCGAAAGTCAACACAAAAACAAACGTGGGTGTGATTGTGAGAAGTGGCTCACAATCAGACATGGAAGAACTTGGTAAAAGGTCTGATAGAAATCGGATCAAGCAGCTCACTATAATCTGATGAAGCTCCATATTTTCTTGCCTCTGGTGGAAACATGTTATTTTAAAGGTCTGATTCTCTTTGGATGTGCAGTGTGAACGCGATCGGCAGACTATCCTGATGTGAATGCACCTTGAAGATGATTCATGTTAAGCTGGGTTTTTATTAAGGTTCTCTGCTTCAGCATTAGCTTCATACATTTTAAAGCCAGACCAGTGAAATTCAATGGGATCTTTATGACCAGTCAACCTTGTAAAGTTAAAAAGAACCAAGATGCCGTTTCATGATTTGATTGACTTTATTTGTAAGGCACAAGAAGTCCTTCCTTACTGCAGAACATTTCATATCATTTATAGTAAATTTATGTTGTAGGGTTTTTTTTTATTTTGATAATTTCTTTTTTTGTGTGTGTTTGTTTAAATGAAGATATGATTTCAGACACAAAACATTTTTTGTCAAAGTACACACTTTTAGTTTTACATTATACACAAAATAAGTATTTAAAAAAAGACTTTTACAAAGCTCAAAATGCTTACAATGCTTCACGCTATGACAGCAAGTAGTTGGGGGGAATTGGGGTGTGGATGCAAAAGGGAAGTGGAGGAGGAAGAAGAGCATGGGGTAAGAAAGGAGGACGTGGAAGAAAGAGGGATTTTAAAAAACAAAGTCATCATACTGCAGTTTCCCCCCTGGTGTCACATCAGTTTTGTAACACAACAGCACAAGAATCATCCAGGACAGACAAGATGCAGCCAAATACACATAAAGCTTTCTATGTATAACTGTATAGAGAGGCGAGTACCGCCAACTACTCGAACAAATACATAAAGTTTCATTTGTATGCTTATAACGTCAGCTTTGTAGTTCTCCTACTAGTTTATATCGAGTACTATTCAAACAAAGGAAAGGGGGGAGAAAAAAAATCAAGTGCCTTGATCACAAAAAGTTTGGATCAAACATTTTTACAAAAAAAAATCACTTCTAGAAAGAGATGCATCTCATTAATTTGCAAACATGCATCATGGTGTGTTGGTTTCGTTTACACATTTTGCTTATCACCAGGACGAGTGTCGTATGTAGCTAGATACAGACGCTTTGTGGCTGGATGGAAGGATGACGTGCCGCGGGCTCACGAGCAGATGTTGGAAGCAGCGCATTTCATCTGGTTTATCAGCGACCACTGCACGTGTGCAGCTGCTTATGCACACAATTCATCCCCACCTCAACTTTCATGTGTTCTGAGTTTGGTTTCAACTGTGACTAAATGTGCTTAATCTTCGTGTTAGAGAGCCTGTTTTACTTCAGCCGTGAGAGCAAAGAGATGTGTGTGTGGCTGTAAACTTACACCGTATTCAGAGTCACACACACACAGAAGATGTTTTACAATTTCAGCTCCAAGAAACTACAGTAAAAAAGTTGTTCCTCTCTAGCGGTACAGATACTCTGCTGTGGGTCAACAGGGCCCTGAATCAACCCCTGCCAGAGACCAAATATGGGAACATTTTTAGTTTGGCATATCAATAAATTCAAATCAGTGGCTAATAGATGAATAAACATGGTTTATGTGCACTGGCTGAGATAAATATGGACTGAGAATCATATCAGAACTTACAACGACCCCCTCCAAAATGTATCCATTTAGGATCCTAAAAACACCACAGTAATCTGCACCAGGGGCTCACCATGACAAGTCCCTGCTGTAGGCTGTTCGTCCCAACTTCTACTGGACTTCAGGTCCATTCTGACACCGCTCGTCTGTAGGTCTGTCAGAATGAGGGCGACTCGTTTACTTTGCTCATTAAAGCAGCTGTGAAATCCACTTGTGCTTCATCTGAGGAGTTACATGAAAATAAGCGTGTTCAATCTTCACATCAGCATGTAGGCATTAAACACTGGATATTTTAATCTGACAGCTACAGAACGTGTGCACCGTGAGTTGTAATGTACAGTATTTAACACGGACGTATTTTTGTTTCACGTTCTGTAAAGCGGACTGTTGCAGAGACCAACATAAACCAGATTAATGTCCCCAGTCTGGTGTCTGTGTATTAAATTTGCAGACTGAGTAGATAAATAAGCCTTTCCCCATGTCACAAAGCCTGTGTGTACGCCATTATGAAGCCTGAACCTTCAAAGACACACGCTGTCCTCTGCTGTCAAACAGCCCCCCACCCCCCCACTGTCTGCTCTGATATTAGAGCACATTAGACATAAAAACGACGGTGGGAGGAAGGAAGAGTTGGTTTCCACTGCGTTTTCTTGCACATTTTGTTCCACCTCAGCTTTGTTTAATGAGGCCTCTCAGTTTAAGGTGCTGGTTAAATTCATCTAAAATACCTCACAGGGCCAAACAAGAGTTTAGATTCTTTGTTTTAAGCGAGAGCATTGCCGTTTTAATTTCCATCCGACTTGCAACAAGCCGCTATTTAAAGTTGTATCCCACACTCACAATGAATGCATGCAATCTGAAATTTAGTGAATATCAACACAGCTGATCTCTGTGAAATTTCCCTCAAAAAGCACTCAAGTTTGAAATGAGCCCTTGTTTTTTCCAAGACATGTACAGCTTTTGTTTTAACACCAAAGCAGTGCATTCAGTCTCAGTTCAATCCTGCCTTTAGAAGGACCTGCAGATAACAGGGGCAGGAGGTTGGGGGACAGTGGGAGAACAAGAGTGAGGAATGGGGGAGGAACCAGGAACTAAACAGGAATAAGACTTCGTTTAGACCTTAGTGACTTAAATCGGATTATTTTTTTGCTCCTAAGTGACCTTTTATCTGATCTTTTCATATCAGTTTGTACGACACATTTGGACATGTGGTCCTAAACTTGATCTACATCTGATCTTCTTCCATGCGACCTCTGAACGGCCAGGTCGCATTAATCTGACCTACACATCACAAATGTACAGAAAGGCTTTGCTCATCATTCCAAAGTTATTTCTAAGCTCCTAACCTGTAAAGTTTCCGGCATCACGCTCCCACCACTCCAGCCTGCGACTCTATACCCACGTTTCTCTGTGCAGACGTTGCTGCCACTGCTCCACAAAATGCCACCTGGCTCTCCTCTTTTCTAATCTGCTTTTTAAAATGTGTTGGCTACAATGAACAATAACTTTAAAATAGCCAGATATGCGCCACTGTTACCGTCCATGTTTAGTTCTGCTAACCTTGTACTCTCACTGTCAGATCGTTGTGTCGTCCACGCATCTGGGACACTTTTGGTGCACATAAGGTTTATACAGGAGATCACATTCAAGTCGTATTTAACTGGAAATGTGAAAGGACACACAAAAAAAACTGAATCGAGTATCATGCCCTGCAGTGTGAAAGTAGTCTAAGTGAGAGCTAATTAACTGGATGCAACAGAAAAAGAAAGCCCTGTCCAGAAATACCCCCTGGAAGAATGAAGCTTAAACTCAAAAACTGCATTTGTAGGTTTAACACATCATACAACAGGTCATGTCATAGATATGAAAAAAGGCAGATATGAAAACAACCTTATTATTGTAAATATGATAAGATCAGAGTGCCAAAGCTCTTCCAATAAGGGGATTAGATGAGGGGGATCTGAAGTTGGAGCTGTGATGATGCCATAAGAGCCCGTGTTAGGTGGGTCAGAGAGAGGGAGATCGGAGAGGGGGGGGGGGGAAGCTACAGGGCCAAGGAAGCTGAGATCTGGAGATTCGGGTCTCTGGATAAAAGCAGAGCTGGGAGGGGGGGAGAGGGGGGTCACCATCTAATCAGACTTGTCTCCGTCTTCCTCGCGGTGGCTGTCAACGCCGTCACGAGATGCTTTCTCCTCCTTAGCCAGCTGGGCTTGGGAAGCCAGCAGGGAGGAGAGGGAGAAAAGACCGGAGGAAGTGGTGACAGCAGGGAGGGTTGGCTGGCTCAGACCCAGAGGCAAAGGGGTCATGGGTAGAGCCAGGCCCTGGAGCTGAGACAGCTGGTGAGCCTGGAGCTGCTGCTGCAAGGAAGACAAACAAACACAACTTAGATAGAGCGGATAGGTCTAGCACAGAATCACTGCAGGATATGCAATGCATAGACCTGTGGAAAATCACAAGCAATCAACCCTGGAGGTAGATTGCTAATAGTTTATGCTTGATGGGACGACGTGACTAAAACACAAAATCAGTAGGAAATACACAATCTGCAACAAATTTAGCATATTTACAATAAACCCCATTTTCATACATGTACAGCAAAAAAACAAAGGTTGGATCTGAGAAGAAAACACCTAATAAAAAAGGCCTTAAAAATAAAGTAAATTCAAATAAATTCAAATGAAAACAAGATCTCCTGATGTGATGTAAACATCAGGCGGCTACTCCTTCTATACACTCAATATGTATGTGTTTTAACTTTATGCATGACTTTTCTGTGCACTGATAATCATCAGCAGCTGCCTTTGGCTGGTTTCACCCTGACTAAGTTAGCACCGGATAGGTCTGATCAAGCTATCTACAGTATGAGATCCAGTCAAAAAGAGCCAGAGGGACATTTCCAGCTACAAACAAAGGCCCCTGCAGACTGCTATCCTCTGCATCCCAACCAGAAGACACAAAGACAAAAGCAAGGCACCTCCGTGATTCATTCATCACAGTGATAGAGTGGCTGAGATATCAAACACTAGACCCAGAGTAAGATGATGGAGTGGATAGGCTAGCAAACACAGGGCTGATAATGATGACGAGTAGCCAGCTAATATTAAAGCCACAGATATAAGGATAGCAGCTGATTGGCTATAATGGCAAATTTGTATTGATTTAGCACTTAGGGAGGAAGCTACAAATCATCTATAGTTGTTCCAATAAATGTCCAGATTTATCCTGTAGATAAAACACAATAAGTAGAAGCTCAAACAGCCACAACATCTACAGTTCATCTCATCTCAAAATTCATCATAATGGAGAAAACCTCAGAAAATGAAGAAAATAGAAGCTACACAGTAAATTATATAGTGGGAAAGGAGAATGGAAGCTCTTTTTCATCGATACTGAGGGCTTGAGTATTTATTTTTGGAGCTGTGATATAAGGAATAACTAGTTTTGATGTATTAGAAAACTCCTGGCAACAATCCGAAATACCTTTATTATCAGACTTATCGGTTTCTCGCCTTCTGGTTCCTACACATGTACACATCATGACTAAGTCATGTTCTACGTTCATGCATTTGATTTGTGAATGCTAGTTTTTTTCCTTTCCTTTTGCAAAATCAATAAGCAAATAAATATGGTTATTAAAGTAAACAACAGAGTTGATCATATAGATGAATAATTTCCAGCCAACAGACAACCCTTAAGCGGGGACCGGGACTGGAACGTCGTACCCTTATGATGGAGTTCATCTCTGGAGGAGTGACCTGCTTGGCCCTCTCTATAGCTGCCAGGACCTGCTGCTGGTGCTGCAGACAGAGAGAGAGTGTGTGTGGGGGGGTAAGTGGGGGATAGTGAGACAGACAAGCAAGACAGAAACAAGGGAAGGCAGGTTTGGGGGGTGGGGGGGGGTGGAGAGGTTAGATCAATATCAAAAGTCCCAACAGACTCCCCGACAACCCTTACTGTTGATGCACCTCCCCCTCCGGCCATCTAGCTATTCATCCAGTCATATATACGCATACACACATGTGCGCACACACATACACACACAAAAGGCTTGTGTGACAGCGGTGAATGAATGGTCTACTGGTGTGTTGTAATGGGTGGAGGTCAACCCCCTGGTGGGCAGATAAGAGCATGGCTTATCTGAATCACACAGCCATTTATTACACTGACACAAACACAGACACACACATAAAAGAAAGGAAGCATGGGATGAAGGAGGCACAGGAAGAAGAGATAGAAGGAAGCAAGGGAGTGGGAGAGGAGGTCAAAAATGAAGGGGGAAGGGAGCGACTGTGTGAGGCAGGGGAGAAGGAGGAGGGGGCATGTGGGAAGTGAAAGTGAAGTGGAAGGGAACTGCAGGGAGCAAGCAGTGATGAATGATGGGAGGAGAGAAGTGGGATGCTGGGCGAGGAGTCACAGAGGTGGAAAGGTAATGAGACGGGAATGAGGCTGATCTCATTCCAGGATGTGAGGAATAGCACCGAGGGTCGGAGGGTCAGCGGTGACTTTTTGTCAGCCTTTGTCTGTGCCTACCTCCTGAGACAGGTAGGGGAGGACTTGTGCGCAGATCCCGTTCAGTCTCTTCACTATTTCAGCCTGTAGAAGAAGAATGATGTAGTTAAAGGACAAGACTGGAACTATTCTTTCTGTTTTTCATACAACTTGATTGTGGTCATACATTGTTTGTCTTTATTATTTACAGCTGCAAGATGGCTCATGTAGCTTTCAAATAAAATACAAAGTGTTTGTTCATCCTAATGGTATGTCATCTGGTGCAGCAGGGTTGCTGACTTGTGTCTTTTTAAAGCCAAGACGACTTATACTGCACTGCCAGAAGCAGGGGGGGTGGGGATACTGTAATATGTGGGGAGAAAAAATTTTTTAACAGTGTTTTATCATCTCTGCTCATTGTACAGATTCAAAATAAGAGTGCATTTGAAGCTACTGTCCGAATATCAGGAGGCTCAAACTGGACTCCTGAGAGCTCTCCGCCTACTCTGAGCTAAGATTATGGGAATCCAACACCAGTGCAGAGGAGACATGGCGCTTTGCAGGTTGCCAACAAGCCATCAGCAGTTTCATGATGGTATTCATCATGAAGACAAATCTCAGATCAAACTATTGGAGAAAATGATTTTTACCCCCTGAGGCAGCCTTCCTACCAGTAACAATGCTCTCACATGCTGATACATTATTTATAAGGTAGTGCGATCTTAATGGGAACAAGTGTAGACAACATGCTTCAAAGGATCTTATGGGGTTAGGTCTGTTTCAGCTACAAATAAGTTACATGTTCACAATGACCTTTGTCTAATGAGGCTCCTTAAATCCATGAAGATAAAACATAAGCATCCACTTTTCTTTCATTAACATTGAAATGATGATGATACTAGGCCTATAACCTACATACTTTGATAACATGCAGTTCCCAGAATTCCTTCAATTAATTTCAACTTGTTTTAAAGTCTACAAGGACCTACGAAAACACCTGTGGGGATATTGTGAATGAATGATCAAATATTTCCTGTATCAGACCGGGTGCATACGGTCAGGTTATTGAATATTTAGTCAAACTCAGTTCCACATTTTATCTGAAATGAAGCAATCAAGATGTGACGTTTAACTCAAAAAGCTTTAAACAATAATTACACCAACTTATTTACTATATTTTCTGGACATAAGCAGTTTCATGCCAAAGCTCTTTACATCTAGTCAAGCCAAAACCCCCTGAGGAGGTGGGTGTCTCATTATAAAAATCTATAAGGAGCATCTGGTTAATTAATAAGTACAGAGGCTTAGATTTCAGCTAATAAGAACTGGTTCCACTCCAGAACAGAAAAGCTAGAAGAGCCTTTACTTGAGCATGTCGAGAAAAAGCCCGCCCTAATATGGAACAACTTTTTCTTCAAAGATGAAACCAAGTGTAATGTACCAAAATGTTAGCAAAAGAAGAGAATGGAAGGGCTAAAACATGTGTGGCAGTGTGATGGCAGAGTGTGTTTAGTTACCAAACAGCCAGTGATGGGAGTAACGGCGTTAAAATAAACGCTGTTACTAACGGCGAAAGCTTTTCAGTCACGGGATATCTAACTAATTGTTTTTTTCTATCGTTACAACGCCGTTAGTGCGCGTTACTAAAGCTTCACTGAAGCCGTCATCAGAATTTGCTCACACACAGAGAGGATCTGAATTCTGCAAATGTCTGATTTATTTCCTTCTTTTACCGAAGGGGTTTTTTTTTTTTTTT